>CM068831.1:81430901-81623401 GCA_028554795.2 Sinohyriopsis cumingii
CCAAAACTATTGTTAGACTTTTATCTATCTCCCTATCTCCCTTTATCCATCCATCCATCCATCCATCTATCCATCCATTCACCCACCCATCCATCCATCCATCCATCCATCCATTCATCCATCTTCTGATGTAAAGTCTCTTTGATAGTAGAATTAAAATCAGTATACGGTATTTTAAAATCAGATGTTTCTTGAATTAGGGCCATTTTAGCAGCGCGATCTGCTTTTTCATTACCATTAATACCAACATGGATAGGCACCATCAATATACAATATTGTGGTAGGTACTCAGCTTAGTATGTTTGACGAGAGCATTGGTCAACAATGTGTTATCCAGTTTTCTATTGTGTAGTGACTGAAATACTGATAGGGAGTCGGAGAAGATGATGCTATTTAAAATACGTTTGTTTTCGATATATTGCAGAGCAAGATCTATTGCATTGATTTCGGCATAAAAAAATGAGTCCCATTTGGTAAGCAAACTTGTGTTATGTATTTTCCACTAACGAAGGCTGCAGCAGGTTTTTCCTCATCCTTTGATCCGGCGGTATAATTTCTTGATAAGGAAAGCTATAAGGAAATATGTGCAATATTATTTATATGAAGTAACTCTACTAGAGAATCCTTCTGTAAATTACATGAAAATAGTATTTTACATAAAACATTGAGTAGTAGTTGCGACACAATATAGGAGTTCGCATACATTATTTATTTATCTTGTGTAATTAAACTACCGAAACATAGTCTGGTTAAAAAAGTTAATTAAGTTTCAAATCAAATGCACATATGTTGACAGGACAAGTTGTTTAAAATTCAAGGTTATATTATATAACTTACAATAAAGAAAAAGCTTGTCTTCAGGCAGTCGGTGGGGTGTGTGTTAATAATTAGGAAAAAGACGAAAAATGACTAAAAGTCAATCGAATTCATCCTGTATAGTTGCTTGGTATATTCAAGTAATATATAGGGATACGATTGTAAGTGACACAATTAATTGAAACACTTACATGAAGTGACGGAAGTTTGTAAACCAGAATGTGATATATCCATTTGTTTGCACATACGCATGTAGGACACGAATAAATTGACTTTAAACATATTCGGTTAGCAGAGAGGATTTCGTGCTATCAGATATTTAATAATTGTAAAGGGTTTTGACAAAACAGTTTTATCCACGATGGTTGAGTCAATTTGTTTAACACTTTATGCAATTCTTCTAGTTATTAATTATTAACGCGATATCAAATATATATATATATATATATATATATATATATATATATATATATATATATATATATATATATATATATATATATATGTCTATCTACCTTACATGTTGAAGTTATCTTTCGAATCGTGATTATCAACTGGTTGCATTGTTATGTATATCTCTATCTTTGTAACTCACTTTAAATGATTCTATCTAATTTTAATAATTCTTATTTATTGTTTTAAACTGTGCAGAATATGTTTTGTTATAAATTGCATACATGATTTGAATCTGTTAAGAACGGAAAATAATTTAACCGGATATATTCAATGATATATCTGGAATAAAATAATATATAAAAATGTCAGAATAGAAAACACAAATTCCGGCTGGACTTTGTTATACGGAAAAGGATGGTTTACTTTAAACATGTACCACCGAATGCCCTAAGTGTTTCTATAATGCTCTTTGCAGTGTAGAACAAAACAATTTAGATGTTAAGGAAACGTTTAGAGCTGCACGATTATCGAAATAATTACCTGTAATGTTCGGGATGTCCCTGAAGGCGGATACTAGCAGCAATTTCCACAAAAATGTTGTTTTGTAACGGAATGCATATGTTCAAAAAATCTATTAACATACAGAATCTATATTGAATTTGAAAACACTGATAAACGTCCTGTTTTCTTAGACAGTCCAGAAACAGTTTAACATTAAATCATTTCACGCTTTATTCTGTTTATGATTTTGCAAAACAAGAACATATAACTGAAACAAACTGTGAAAGTTACATAAAGAAGCAATGACAATAAACTGCTTTCTGCATTTTATGATGTATTAATGAAAACATGACTAAAAGTCTCTTCTTTGAATAAAGTATTACCTTATCAGCTGCACGTCCAAATGACATGGACTTGTGTACATTTATTATTTACATATTTGGAATAGAATGTACTCATGTTTCGCTTCCGTGTTCAGCGTTAAATGAGGGTGTTTTAACAATATATATTATTTCCATGTGGTGAATTCAGTTTACTCCGTGCTGCACAAGCGATGTGCTTACGAGGGCTCAATTGATCTACCCTGAGAGCACAGGCCGCGCATTGCAACACAGCCTCAGTAAAGATAGGCTCATGGTATAGTCGAACATTAGATTACGGAACGACGCGATATATCCAGCTGTAGAGCCGTGAAAGGGGCTAAGGTCTGAAAGGTGTGAAGGAGTAACTATTTGAGTGAAAACGTGTCACTTATCACTAATTGAGTGAAAACGTTTCACTTATCATTATTTGGGTGGACATTTTGTAATTATTTATGTCAATTGTTTTATCATTATTTGAGGGAAATCACTTTGTTTGAACAGTCCTCACTCTGCTTCTCGTTTGCGTTTAATGTTTGTTCGATACCAGGTCATTGTGTCTTTAAATTGCAATTCGTTTCAGTTAAGAGCTGTATTATTTATATCAGTTATTTTACTCAGTGTGCATCATTATGTTAAATCTCCAATATTTGAGTGTTTTGCGCACGAGTGTGGTATATGTGTTCTTCCTCATCGATAAATAAACATCCTATTATCGCTATATTTCTTATCGTCTTCTTTGTGATCTGATACCGACCCTATTAATCTTCTTACACCAATGTGGCCACTGCATATAGAGGGAAAGTATGTCTCTTAAAATTGCCCAGAAATTATGTTCATTCATGCATGAAATATCATCCTCAGAATGATAATCAATTTGACCTTGGATCATATATTAATATTCAGCACTCTACTAAATTGGGGCTTTGTTCGTCGAATTAACACTGCAAACCACCAGTGAATATGGGAAGCATTTATGGCGAAGAATTGCATTTAATATATAGTTTTTCGTATCATTCACAAAAGATTAGACATTTAATAAAACGTTTACTCCAGCTCATAATAACTATGCTATAAATGCACAATATTACACACGCGTTTTCTGACGACATGACAGTAAAAGACTTGTTTTATATGAGCTAGGAATAGGTTGACGAGATCAAGGCAAGACTCATCCTTGCCCTGTTCGAAATGTTTTTTTCTTTCCCTTGACTCAAAAGAATACGCGGTTTTGAGTTTGTAGTTATTATTTAATATCATATTTTGCTGCTTTCGGACAGTTTTAGCTGTACAATGTTAATATAATGACACAAAACGTAGATTTTGATATATAAGTTGAATTCAGAACATCTGACAGTATTGTCGGGAGTGTAATACATCAATGAAACATATGAACTGTTCCAGTCTCAGTATACATAATAGAAATACGGATTAAATAATGTTTAAATCTGTATGCATTATATTAAATATATGATCATTATTTTTTCTTTTCTTATTTATCGTATAAACTAAAGTGTAGATTACATGTACGTACAGCTTGGAAAACTCACAGAGTGTGTATTTAAAGCTATTGATTATACTTTTTAATTATGGACTTTAATACGTCTTTTATTTGCTGTATGATCAGTATAAGTAGACGAAACATTGTCAACATATTTTCTGGATCAATACAACTGTTGCAGAAACGATAATTTGCAGGTCATGTAAAAAAGTAAGAACAATGGAGTGGACACAAAATATAACCATATCTAAAACATTTTGGACCAAGAAAAATACGTCTTAATCAAGTCCTTAGATAAACTAATAATTTGTATATATTGATTGGAGCATATCAAACTCTTAGTTTAAACACACAACACTTATACCATAATGCTTTTTATCAATTATTTAAACACCCGATAAACCGGATTTTTATACCTTTTGCCATTTATATATATATATATATATATATATATATATATATATATATATATATATATATATATATATATATATATATATATATATATATATATATATATATATATATATATATATATATATATATATATATATATATATATATATATATATATATATATATATATATATGTATGTATATATACAGCTGATTCAATGATCAATATTCGTAGGAAACTGAAACGGTTTTTTTTAAAGAGTATGCAGTAAACATTTTCCTTTTCTTATGGTGTATGAATATGGAAATTTGCCATTAACAAATAAACATCTTTGTCCAAATATTTAGAACTAGCCATGCCATTATAAAATATATGCAAAGCTGATACAAGAGTTAGCAGTATATTTTGTACGAGACCTTGGCCTGGGTCCTACACACATTATGGAATTTTACCTTTGTGTCTCATCAGAGATATAAACTGTATCATCCACAACGAGTTTTTCATATCACAAACACGCCATCCTTTTCTCCCTCAACCTGTCGGAGGTTTGATCATGATTTTAGTGTTTCTTGCTACCTGCGGAAAATCTTTAGAGATACCGATTTGCTGATCTTCTGCCAAGTTCTCCGTTCCAGGTTACATATATTCCTGTTGTATATTTTGCGTTTAAGCTATGTCTATGGTGTTAGATAATAACTGTCTTGTCCCTATAATGTGTGAATGTTACAATAGATGGACAGAGTTAGTATTTTGCATTGAGGTTATCTGGTGCTTTGAATATATATATTTTAATGAGCTTTACATCATCACGAACATACAAACGAATTAAAAACTAATTTTGTTCAGGTTTCTTATCGTGTCTCTCTACTGGGGTTTTTAAGCCATTAAAATAATACATTGTCCGATTTTATGACACTTTTTAGTCCAGTGTAAAGACAATTTTCTTCCTCAAGCCTCATGTTAGCATTATAGTATTCTTCCATCTATTGCTTTGACCTGTTGTATCAAATGGAAGATAATCGGCATGATATCATCATATGTACATTACAACCCTGAAAGTGCCAGGAAACCTTTCGATTGTGAATCAACATCGAGTTGTTCTTATGGTGACTAACCTCTTGAAGCATTAGGTAAACGCCATTATCTGTTATACTTTACTTGTGATTCCTGTTCCTGGCTTTGATTACTCAATGAAAGCAGTAAAATGTCTATAATATTTGATAAATTATTATTTCTAAGTAGCCGTTGAGTATTTATTTTGATGGAATGGTCATTACTACCTCCACATAATCTGCCACCTCCTTTTTTTGAAGTCCTGGGTTTAACTCAGTATGACAACTAAATCATAAGCGTCAGGAAGAAACAAAGTCATTTAACAATAATAACTAGAAACACCCCAATTGGCTGAGCAAAACACCCAATCTTCAGTCTCCACTGAATAACACTAACCCACTTTTTTAACGTAAATATGTTTGTACTACTATTCTTACGATATTGTACGATCTTTTGGCGTCTGTTGCCAGTGACAGATATGCTGAGAGTTGGAAGGGTAAAACAGAATACCATGATTTAATTTTCTTGCTAATCATCAAACATGTGCAATCAATGTATTGCATAATATAAGGCGGAGTATAGTTCTATGGAATCATTGGGACATTTCCGAAAATAAATAAGTGTAAAATGTACAGGTTCCATTTAAAACCAGAAATCAGATCATATTAAAATAAAGTTATAATTACATGCCTCGCTTGCTATTGCTTTGCAAAATAAAAGTTTTAAGCCATAATACAACTTTATAGCAGGTTTTCCTGTTGATGATGAATTGCGGAATCTGCTTTATGAGTGCATGCATGTTAATTGTTCATGTGTACTGTTTAAACCTGATAACTGTAATACATTATCTTCCCGTATTCCTTGACCCATACATCAACTTTCGAATGCCTGATGCTGTATAATTCTAAATCAACCATATTTTCCGGTCTATTCTGCTTAGTCTATCTTTCTATGTCTACCAAAATTTGCTTTCTTATGTCTCATAACATCAGCCTTTCATTTCAGTGAACAGGCATTTTACAAACGAACATCGTGATGTAGACCAATATATTTCATATTAATCTTACCAAGTGAGGTCTTCCTTATTCCTCTATTTTCCTGCAATATATTGACAAAAAAGTGAAGACTTCCGGATTGTCATCTTGTAACTAAGTAATTGTAAGTAAATATAAACTACCTTAAAGAAGACAAGACTGTTCACTTGTTTCTCATCTAAAGCTTTATTAATTGTATTGTAGTGAAAGTGGAATTAAATAGACTACAACATCCAGTTCTTAATTAATCTTAACACGTGTGGCTATTGCATTGTTCTGGTACCTATTATAAGATATGTTGTTATGAGTTCGTTGATTCTTAGTCAATATCTTTGGTACATGAAATGTTCAACGATAAAACGTTGTTAACACAAATATAAATTAGCAACATTGTTTAACTTTTTATAAGCACAACTTGGCGATGTTCATGCAGACTTTCAAAACTGGCTGGAACTGGAAAATTGTCACTCAGAAATGCTAAAACATTCAGAGAGGAACCAACCGATGTTGTTGCTTTATGGTGTTTCACTTACAAATATTCTCTTTATTTATCAACTTATTTATGTTTTTCTCACTTTTTCAGGTTTTTTTTTGCCTTTTCACGGCTTTGTCATGGACAATAATAAGGAAAAAAGAGAAAAACGGACCAAAAATATGCCACCCCCCTGTGTGAGCTATTTCTGGATTTCCAAGTATTAGTGACTTTATATACTTTCTGCGATTGAAAAAATGACATGATGAACGTATACAAATTTGTGACAAACTTTATCCTGACAATTTTTGTTGTGATTTTTAATCACTGCAGGAACAAAGATACCACGGTCAATATATATTACCAGCCAATTACTTCTTTGATAAATTACTCCAACAGTCAGTGACACCGTCCTATGGGACCGTCGAAGATAAACAAGCTGAACAATACAATTTGTTTCACTAGCAAACGCGATTAAGAAAATTAGATCAAAACTGTCTCACAAATACGAAACAAAAAAAGATTGTGAATGCGCGTGTAAGACAGTTGAGTAAGATTATGTGTGATCATATGATCCATTGTAAACCCCTTGGTAAAGATGTATCTCCCTCGGACCATCTGTCTATCTGTCTGTCTATCTGTCTGTCTGTCTCTCTCTGTCTCTTTCTATCTGTGGACTTCAGCACCATCGTAGCAAGATACATATGAATATTCGTAGAAAAAAGGACGAAACAACGGAAATGTGGACGATTGTAAAATGTACAAACACACAGACCAATGCAAAGGGGAAATAAATAAATAGATAGAAACGATTGTATGGTTAGTATCAATATTAAATACATTATAGTGATTACTTACATCAAATTTAAGAAAATTAACATTTTTGAATTACCTCTTGTTGGCCCGTGATTTCGATTGTTTATATTTTACACTCTGAAGTAATGTCTATTTCAACAAATTAATATAGTAATGTTCATTTTGCGGGGATGGCTAGACATATGTTACAGGTGAATGTGGAATACAACCATATCAAAGACATCATCTTCCACTTGTTTGTAATATTAATGGAAGCAAAAATGTATCTGACTGATCGTGTATTTTATATTTCAATGCAAACTTGTGTACATGATTCGTCGTAATTGTCGGGTAAAGCACTCAACCTTGAACCCGTTATAGTATCAATGTTTAAATTTAGGTAAAATTCACTAGTTCTTTTTATAATTAATGCACCTTTGAACTAAACTATTTATGGTTTGTCAAAATTGTAATTTCAAATTGGCTTCGAAAATGATTCATCTCTGCACATGCTTTTAACCTAATTTTAACTGAATACCGTACTACTTTATTAATAAAACATGCAACTGCCAATTGATTATATTATCGTTTTTATGGATTCAATATAATTTCTGTTGTATATTATCCCCACGGTATTAAAACTGTTTCATATGTCTGACTAATTGACATCAATATACACAATGTGATTACAAGTGTCACTTTGGTCACAAAACGTCTCTGAACTTGAAGATTACTGGGGAGTGAATTAAAATGTTAATCAAATATTTCAATAGCTTTATTTGACACTTCTCTTTCTTTTCTTTAATATGAAATAAGGTCTTACTTTTTTCTCACCATATTTTAAAAGCAGAGTATCATTTTTGCCATGTTCATCCAATCTGTACTGATATTCAGAAAATAACATTTCCAAACAAAATATCGAGAAAAAAACAAATCAATGAGATATTGATTATGAAATTGATGAAGTAATGCTATATAAAAATATGTCGGAAAATAACAACACATAAAACAAAACAAAACAGTACCCTGGAACTTGGTTACTCGGAGAAACTTGAATACTACTAAATATGTACCATTGAAAGTGCTGCAATCTTTATAATGCCTTTTAAATGTATAACACATCAGTTTAGATATTACGTCGAAGATTATAACTGTATCACACTTATTTTCCTGAATAAATCTTGAATTTTTGGCCTCATACAGCTTAGGAAACTTATCAAAATTATCGATTGGTTTTACTAAGGTAAAAAATTAATTTAAACTTTCAATTGATTTCGTTAATTAATTATTTAATTTAATTAATGAATCACTTAATTATTAAAGAAATTGTTGTGTATTCTTCTAAATCAGGAGATTTGAAAATACGCTAGAACAATATCAACTTAAGTTTGTATTTACATAAGCACATACATCATGTCATTCAGTCAGTAGGCCTGTCAAGGATTTAGACCAATGATGAATTTCCTGCTAAAATTAGTGTTGACTATTTCATCATTTTGTGTACTTGATGACTCAGTACACAGCATATGTATTACTTTACATGGTTACAACAACCGTTCTGGTAAATATAAAATATCTTGCATCTCTGTAATTTTGCAGAAGTCCATGAAGCGGAATACCATCAGAAGCTACCAGAGGCAACACGTCCTTTACCCAGAAGACATAAGTTGAAAAAGATTTAACTTGTTATAGCTTCCCATATATTATTTACGTTGAAATCGAAAACCCGAAAGCATCATTTTCCTTAAAATATCCGAAGAAAAGTTTGCATCAAATCATACCACGATTTCTTCTGTTTGTATCTGCAAATAACAGGAAATATAATTGCAAGATAATGTTACATTTACATAAAGAAGCATTAAAAGGAAACGGCTTTCTGCATTTTAAGAAGTATCGATGAATGCATGCTTAAAGTTCAAGATTCAGAATCTGTTCTGGGCAAATGTAGTACTTTAGAAAGTTCCTGTGCAAAACTATCATTACATTTGAAAGAAAAATATTTTCTCTTAATATGTCCAGAAAAATTGTTCATTTATTCATGAAACAATACCTTTGGAAAAGTAATTTGTTTTGACACAGCGTTCTCGGTTAAAATGGAGGGTCGTTGAACATTACTGCATTTGTGATCAAATCAAATTTTGCCTTAGGAATGGTAGGTCACAGGTAAAATGCATACATTTATGACGCATAATTTTATTTAGATTTTTTTTGCTCTAGCGGAGTACTAGAATGCAAAGATAATGGTTTTAAGAAAGCAATATGAGATAAATAAATAAATCTAGAAACTCATTTTGTGCCAAGTCCGGTAATTAATAAAGGTATATGGCATAAGGCAATCAAGGCTTGACGCGTCCATAGTCAATATGATTAGACATTTTTACTTTGATTTAGATAAAGTTTAAATGGGTATTCAATACTATAAATATATCAATATTGAGATAAGTTTGTATTGTATCAATTAACTTAAAGTGTAGATTACAAGTATAATGAGTTTTAGTTTTTTGGAATTCCCATTGTGTCTAGTCCAGATCAAGCTATAATCTACACATTTTCTTGCACTTTCATACTTTGTTTTCTCGGAAGATTCGTGTTGATCCATGTTTCCATGTATACACTAGAGAACAGTGTATATAATATATTATCTGTGGAAAGCTATTCTAAGCCATTCATCAATTCATGAATATAACCAAGTACGGGCAACATGTGATTTAGTTTATGACCTGTATATTACCCCCCTTTTTGACCAAATTAGGTTCAATTACATCAATATCAATAGTCTCTTTCAGTTAGATATAAACCTAGATTGTATAGAGTAAAACAGTATTCAGCATGAATGGGATTCATGGATTGGACCTAATAGGCTATTTAAATATTTAAATAGTTACGTATCTCTTGTATGGCTGTAAATACATGTGTGGCACATATGATCGGATTTTATAACCATGTTTCTTCAAACATTTCAAACAGCATATCACAGTATCTATTGTGGCTTCTACACTATGCAAAATGAGTCAAGAAACGGGTAAATCGGACATTACATTTTAAGACAGAATCCTGCATATATGTATTCAAGCTGAAAACCATCTAGCTACTGCCGATAAAAGAAAATACTGCAAGTACAATTCTTTGATGAAGATCAAATTAATGTCTGTCATCTTGTATATACAATTCAGCTTTTGTATCAGGTGTTACATATTTTATACAATTATCTAGATTAAAGTATTATGACGTGAATCCAAAAACAAGTCGATAAATATGTTCTTTCAAATGACACTCATACAAATGTAGTAAAAATACTATGTCTGTAATACTGATAAACTCAACCATGCAGTAATTATATTTGATACGATCATGATTTGTTCTCACCTTCAAAAACTATATACAATTGTACAAAGTGGTGTCTTGGTTTGCAGATGAATCAAGCTTTTCATAGAAGTGTCTAGCAGATACACTGAAAAGGAAACAAACTCTAGTCATCCAATCCATATATATGTGTGTCGTCGTATGCATAGATATACCAATCAAGATCGGAGATCATACAATACAACTTTCTGTTAAACGTGTGGTCATTTTAGTCAAAAATATAAATATGTAAGTTTGTCAAATTTGATGGGAAAAATTCTTTCATTGCACTAAGAAATGACCGTGACATGACAAAGGTGGGTCCATGTTTGCAGATACATTCAGTTGTACATATCAGGCCTAATTCTGGGATACAACCGGTTTAAACATTTACTGATCTAATAAAATATTAACATAATATGCATCAATTACTTGAATAAAGTATAAAAAACTCTGATAAATTGTATCATGATCAGAAGTAAAGATAGAACATACAAGATTAAGCTCTCAGTTGTCGAGCTATTTCATGATTTATAACACATCCGATGCAAGGGAGGCAAATAAATAAAAGAATAAAAGAATACCCAACGCATATCGCAATGATATAGAACTATATAGAAAGACACCCAAACGTAGCTGTCATTGCAAATGTCTGTACAGTTCTAATGGTATGTCTATAACACTACAATGAACAAGAGCTGGACACACAGACAAACATAAGCACATACAGACACTCAGATGGAGATAAAAATGAAATAATTTGTCCGCAATATCATTACGATGTTGAAATATCGAATTAATTTAGCTTTAGTTTCTTACGAGCCAGGACTTTAAATTTAAACTATGTTATTTTTAATATCAGTTCGATATAATTTGTTTCTGGTTAACTTTTTAAAATGTTGATGTTGCCCTGACATGTCAATGCTATTAGCTAATTTTGAACCAAGGCAAAGGAATAAATCTGAGAAATAGTTCAAGGTTCTAAATATTAGCAATATTTGATGAATTAAGACAATGTCGAAATAAAGACGAAACCCATAGTCAAATAAACTACTTAACCACGATTTGTTTTAGTTTTCTAAGATGATTCTGAAACGAACTAAGATAAATAAATTATTATTAAGAGACTTCGAAGAAGCCACGCCTACTAATAGCGGGTGAACAAAATTGTTCAATTGATAACGTTCGCGACAAGTTTGAAGAAATGATAAGATATAACGATGTCAGCGCACAGATCATTTGTTTCTGTCTTAATCATTAATGTAAAGTATTCGTTGGATAACATAGTGATCATTGAAGTTTGGACTAAAGCACTACTTTGGGATTGTGATGGATTCATTCAAGACATTCTGGCTGATTATGCCATTTTGATTCGTCAAGATTATATGTACATCATTCAGTTCAAGGCTATTGGTACATCATCACTTTAAACATTGGAATTATTCGGAACATACTAAACAGATGGACTTATAGGAAACTTATGCTCATCTGGCATTTACTTGATAATACTGTAAGAGCCACATAAATTGTTACTTTGTAATTTATTGGAATAAACTGTTTGTTAATTTTAATAAATTGGCTAGTTTCGCGTTTTTTGCTACTCAGTTTTAAGATCATATAGTCTTAATACAGTATGCATACTCATTTATGTAATGTCTCCACCTCTAGATTTTCATGTGTTAACACATAGTAATTTACACATGTGTGGCAGATTGTGTGATCAGTTATAATCATCAACACTCCATTGACGAATTGTATTTTAGTGATTGTGTTAGTTTACTTCCATCTGATATCATATTGAGTAAAACAATTTTCTGAACATATCCATATATCATCAATTCATTCATGTATTTATTAGTTCATTAACAAATTCATCAAGCCAACTATCCATTTGATTGTCGAACTACTTAGATATCTCATTTTATCTGGATTTACCCGGGATTGTGATTTTCTGTGCTTTCTGTTCCGGTTCCTGTAAGAAATAATAATAATAATAATAATAATAATAATAATAATAATAATAATAGTAATCGCATAAGTAGCATTAATGACAAGTGGAAAAAATAATTATGGTTTAAATAATAAATGTAACAAATTAAGGCTCCTAGTGAAATTAGATATTTTACGCCTACGATAGTAACAGATTAGACTCCACACAAGGCAGTGGACCACCTACTTTTATTTGTGAGAGATAAAAGAGATATGTGTTTACTCTGAAATTGATTACTGCCTCGATATTTTAATGCATAAAGATCAGAAAACTTATGATAGGTAAACGTATACAAAAAGGTACAAAATAGAAAGTGTTCTGAAAGGACTAAAGAAGTTTATGTCGTATTGGAAATGTTATGATTTAGCTGATTTTGAACATGTTGGAAATGTGTATAAATATTCTGCTAATGCAAAGCTATCAACAAAGGTAGGCACTTCACTTCATGGTATCTCTTTAAGAAGAATATTTAAAGTACGCGTCTCTTCGTAAATGGTATGAACAAATTGATATCAGTCGTTTTCGTAGTAATCAGTGATATATTTATAGTGTACATGCATTATTCATCGAAATCAGCTTCATTGTTTGAAGATGTTTTACCGACGATATATATATATATATATATATATATATATATATATATATATATATAGAGAGAGAGAGAGAGAGAGAGAGAGAGAGAGAGAGAGAGAGAGAGAGAGAGAGAAATTACGAATAGGTTCTAAATATTCAGTCAGTTCAGTCCTCTGGATATCTGGTTCATCATAATCCATTTCAGCAGCACCGCCACATTGGTCAGCATTGCTAGAAACTGGTCTCATCTTTAAGCCCTGTACCGGGCTAATCGAATGAAGTGGAAATTATCCTAAATTAGTTCTTAGATCCATTAAGTATTAGTTTTACTTAAGATTTAAGAAATTTTAATTCAAGAATAAGCGCCAAGTCAGTTAATTTCAAACTAGTAATTTTAAGCACAAAACAATAAACTGTAGGGTATTACAGTTCCTTAAGGGGAGCTACTGAAAAATCCGACTACGGTTGGTATTTAGGGTTCACACAAAAGCAAGTAGTATAAAACGGTATATTAAATGGTCGGACTTCTGATGAAGTCTTCCAATTGCAACGTCCCGCATTAATTCTTAAAATCTTTAGTTCTTATAGCCTCTATGCTGGACAGTAATGTTTGTTGCTATTAGATACAAGATAGCTATATAAAAACTTAATGTCAGTAATATAATTCACCGCCTAAAAGATATAAACGATTATAAAAGGGGGAAAATAAGCATTATATGAGTAGAGAAAGTATAAATGCAGTAAGTGTAAGTTCTTACATTTTATAATTGTTACATCCTTCATCACCATAACCAGAACTTTGTAAATATTTCTTAACATAAAAATGCACAATATAAAGCTACTATTTATATCCCTTGGCAAAATGAATAATATTGTATATCTCAATATTAGCCATTGAATATCTCATATTTAAAATAATATAAAGAATACTTGTTTGACACGAGCAGATAATGGATATATTTCATCATGTTAGAAAAAAGCTCCGTCAGTTCACACGCATTGGCTAGAAAGATCAATCTATAACAGACTGAAGTAAGCTATTTCGAAGTGAATCACTAACATTGAAAGCGGTTTTCCGTTTACATTTGCTGACATTTGTGATTATTCATGCAGAATTTATAAATTGTTACATGATCATCCAGTCCAATAAAAAATCAAATAAAAAATTACGGTGAAAATATATCAAGCCTTGTTGGATGTGAATTCGATTTGTCACTTGCAGGAAAGGACCATCTTAACCCCTCGGCCACGTAAGCATCAAACACGAATTACGCGGCAATCACATTTGTTTTCTCTCTCACTTCACCTAATGAATTATCAAATTTATTTTGTTTTTAAAAAAACGAAATGTACGGCCTTGCATACAGTTAAACGCAGTATTTGATTGATCGAATGAAGTGGAAAGTATTAAAATTTGAATTCCAATTCAGAATTCAAAGGAAAGCCTATACAGAATTAAATATTAGAAGCTTGTGACTGCTGATTAAGTTCTCTAATCCAACAGTCTATCATTGAATTCTCAAAATCTTCAATTAGTATAGCCTTTAAGCTGGACACTAACATCTCGCGATATCAACAGCGATGTAGCTTAAAAAAAAACATAATATCATCAATATTGGTCACCGTGCAAAAACCATACACGAATCAAAAGAAAAGAAACACACGTGCTCTGATTATAACTCGTAAAAATGCAGTAATTGCAAATACTTAAAATAGTTAGGGCAGCTATCACCATAAGCCTACCTCAGTACATTTGCCTTAATACAAATGAAGCTAACAAAAGCTGCTACAAGTTACATCATCGAGGCAAAGGAATGTCATTTGATAGCAAGATATGGGCTATCGAGTATCTGATATTTCCAGTAATATAACACATCATTTGACAATATATGTGTATTCGTGAGCATTACGGCCTAATTCTCATTGATGTTCGACTTTCTTCAGTGTAATAAATGTATAAGTACTGGTCCAATGAATTGTTCAGTCTTTACAATTTCAGTATACAGACAGTCAAGTCCAAGTGCTTTTCTGAGATCATATAATTTATTGCTTATGTTGCCTCTTTGTCAATAATTTGTATCAAGATTACCATAACATTTATTTTTGAAAGAGTAAGGCACATCAAATGAATCATGGTTAAGAGGAATATCCTCACACCATCTTAACTTAGAAATATGTGTCTTTGCCCATGATATGGATCTGACTTAAAAAAGGGTCAAGATGCTACTGAATCTAATTTAGGTGAACATAATCAGCCATATATTGCAGTGCAACTTCTATTGACTTCTCTTTTCTGCAGTTAAGCTCATGTAGTTCTTTTAAGTTCCTGTTGGTGTCTTTTGATTTTAATTGGCATCCTTTTAGCATTTTTTATTCCTTACCAAGCCACTATTGTTTTTATACTGACACAAACACACTTTTTAATGTTTTTACATTCATGTCATACAAGTATGGAAATGAATCAAGTGTCATACGAGTTCTACCTGTAGCTGATATAAAGATTTGTACTAACGAGTCTACAGTTCTTCCAAAGCTCCTGCTATCAATCATTTTAAAATAGTAAGCACCAGAGAGGGGAGAAATAGGTCATTTAAGGATGAATACAATTAAGATAACATTAAGGTTTAAAACTACGATGTATTTCCATATGCATTGATTATGACCTATTTGTGATATTAAATTCTTTGATTAACTCAAACAACATAGTGCCTGCCAGAAGATAATGAACGCTGAATTTGAACACTAACAAGTTAAGAACACATGGTTTCTTTCCATTGTAGACATGTCATTACCCTTGGATTTATTAGGCTATAAATGAACACACCAATATTGATTCGGTCACCTTATATCCATATCTGACCTAGTTGTGGTACATTGTCAGGAAGATTATCAACATTGATTAGAAACTGAAACCTGTATTAAATTGCATACAGTATACATTTTTATGTGGTGTAAAAGCGTTTAAATCTGCCAATAATACATAAACAACTGGGTCCAAATAGTGAGCACTTGACCCATCATACCTATTGATAAAGGTTCATCTTCAGAGTTGCCAGTTAAATTGTCTGATGTATAGTAAATTAAACCTAGTATCACCTTCTTAGGTATCACTATATAAATACTGTTAAGCTGTATCTGCAAACCATTTCACTCAGTATATTTTGTACTATGCTTAATTGAAATGTGGTTTTAAAGGGTTTGGAATACATTGTTGTATTGCTATCTGTAAACAATTCTTAGAAATGCCAATTTGATAAACCCCAGTTAGTTCTCCTTTCACATTTGCATCATTTCCTGTCGTACATCTTGATTTGGTTCTGCTGTACTTATACGTTTTCTGGAAACAATTTTTGTCCCAATAAAGTGTGAAATGTACAATAGCTTGCCGCAGTGAGCATCTCGCGTTTTGCATATGGGTGCTTTCCCAAAGTATTGTATCACTCATATGAATATCATGCACATGCGAATCGTCTTCGCAGCTTCTTCCCTTCTTCCTGTGTCTCTCTACTAAGTTCTTCAAGTAATTATAATATAAAATGTTCGCCACGTGAATGAGCTTGTCTCTCTAATTTATTTTCATAGTGATACTTCTTTGTCCAATGTAACCAAACCTTTCTTCAAGTGAGCAACTGGTTAATATGATTACAAAGGATCTTTTTTCAAACATCTTGTTAACAAGATAAAGTGTTTGGTTATTTGTTGATTTTTTAATCTGTCCTTAAATCGAAAATAGAATAGATATTTCATCATCAGTACATTCTGTTTTTGGAAATCTTGCAAATGTGACTGAACCGGTCAATAATTAGGTACGCCCGAGTATCTGTTATGCATTGATTATGATTATTGTACCTGACATTGATCGCACAACCATACTTGTAATACGAACCTATCTAGCAATTTTCAAGACATTATTTTTTAAACTGCCCTTTTGAATTTATTCTGCTGGTACGGTTATTACTAATGCCACATCTTCCACCTGCTCTATTTCCAGATCGTGATTGTAGCTCAACATGAGTACTAATTATATGCATCACGAGCAATGAAGGTCATATATCTACACTCTGATTGGTTGATAAAAACACCCAATATTCAGCCTGCACTAAATAACCCTTATTAACTCTTGTTAGTTAAATATGAAGCTAAAATATTGCACGGATATATTATATTTCTTACTCATAATTGATTGTATACGCTCTTTTAAGTCAATCTTTAATGTCATATATACTACTAGTAGGGAGGGTACATTATTCAGTATGTATGAAAAAAGGAATTAGTTTTGAGACACCAAAAACGCATGTTATGTCAATAATGCTAAATTTCGTTTAGCTGAGAACTATAATACATGTCAAATGCCTGATGATTTATCAATCTACATTACTAACAGTTTTCCAGATGTAACTTTAATGGATTAAGGGGCAACATTATTATGGGCTATGTATTTATTATGAAGATTGTATTTAGTCTGAAATTAATACTAGCGTTTTATTGCGATAAACAGGTACTTTACGAGTGCAAAAAAGCATCATCACCTAGTCCAATATGTTGTAAATTAACCTTACCATGGGATGTCTTCCTCTCGCCTCTCCTGTCCTGCAAAATGTATAGATAAACACATTGATGACTACGTTGAGACTGACTTTCTAATGGAAAGGTTTATAAGTTTAGTTTAGTATAAATGTAATTGACTGATTGATTGATTGATATTTTGACCGCGCACCAGCACTGTTAGGCTATTTAGCGCCAAACACAACGTTATATGTATGATCATTTAAAAATGATAAAAGATTGTATATGGGCCACCGATAAAAAGAAGAGTTGGAAGTAAAACGATAAGATGGTAACGGTAAATAAACAAAGCTTCCCGATCAACGGTGGATATAAATGGTGTATGTTAATAAAGACAGATGAAAATGTATTGACAATAAGGGAGGGTATATACAGTACAAAAAACTGCTCGAGGTGATGGCATAAAAGTTATAGTTTAGAATAAATATTTACTTCTTACAGGAATTCTATAATACAAGTCACGTCCATTGAATCAGAAAGTACCTTCACGACATGCACATTGATCGCGCGTATGTTTTAGGTCGAAACACTATCATGAAGTGCTTAAAAGTGAATGGTTCGTTGCAAGAAACACACTCTGGTGGGTCTGTGCCTTTTAGTATGTGGATTGGGTTATATACGTATGAACAATTCAAACTCTTGAAATGACTACCTCTTCCCTAAGGATGTTTATATATGAAGGAGTCCATTCTCCTAGGGTTGGCTTGATGGCGTGAAGTTAATTCATCAATGCATCAATCCACGATGCCTGCCTGCCACTCCTGATATATAGATTATTTAATACTAGGTTTAAATTCAGAATACTGAATTTTAAATCAAATGATTGTTGGGATAGGGCCATTTTATCAAACAGCCAAAAAGCAGGGTTCAGAGGTTTTGATTTTAATTTGAGAGCATACTGTTCGGAAAGCATTTCTATATGATGTGATAAAGGTGGTTCGTTCGCTTGAGCGAGGAGGCGTTCACACGGGGATGTCTTAAATGCTCCCAGAGCGAGTCTTATTTCTTGATGATAAATTGGGTCAAGCATCTTCACATCTGACTTCCTAGCTGAACCGTAAATAACGCAACTATAATCCAGTTTGGAGCGAATAAACGTTGTATATAAAATGAGAAGATCACTTTTCTATCAGCATACAATTCAGTGTGTACTACTACTTTGAGTAGATCTAGATATTTCAAGCATTTAACTTTCAAGTTGTTTAGCTGTGGAATAAAATTCAACTTTCTGTCTAAGATAATACAATAAAAGTTTACTTCGTCAACAACTGGAATATAATTTTCGTTCAGCGTGAGTTTAGGTACATCGCGATGTCTTTGTAAGTAACATACATGCATATATACCGTTTCTGATTTCGAGAATGTGAAACCTTTAGTAGTGTCCAATTTTGAATCTTTTTGATATTTTGTTGTAGTTGTCAATTGCATTCATGTACTTTGATCGATAATACATTATAAAATCATAAATGTTTAAGGTGCAATCCACACCAGGAACAAAACACTTGGTGTTGCTATTTATCACTTGTTTTATTTAATAGGAATCGTTGCAAAAAGTTGCTTTTCTGGTTTGGTTATCACGGAGGAAACTTGGAAGCCAAGGTGGCTTAGTGACAGGAGTGAAAGACCCGAGAAAATAAAATTGGATTCATCCCAAACAAGGCCGTGCCGGCGATCATGATATAATTTAAGCATAATGTTGTTCTCAAATTGGCTGATTTAACAAATATGTTGATCTACCCTTGAATCACATATAAGATAATTCTTTTATATTAACTTTATTGTAGATTTTTATTTACGGATGAAAGGTTATTCATTTGTATTTCTTATATCATGAAGCTTGTAAAGCTCGTGGCAATGACGACCACTATTTCCTTTGTATTAACATTGCAATGTTGTCGTATTGTGAAGAAGTACACTTCAGCTTTATATGTGAAGACAATGATCCTCTTTTATAGATTTAGTTAGCATTATATGCATGCTGGACATTACCTCTCCTTGGCTGAAGATTCCGTACAGCAGTGATAATTAGGCTCACCACCACAATAAATGCCACCACTGCAGAGACTATGAACCATTCTGATCTATCTGTATGGGAATAAATAGTTGCTGGTATTACGAATATTGTAATGCAGATTAATACGGGAGGGTATACGAACTATCGTACCAACGCATCTAGCAACCAACGTCACATACATGCAAACATACATCATTCATACATACACACTCATATACATATACATGTACACACAGACACAGACACACAGACGCGCACGCACACACACACACACACATACACACACACACACACACACACATATATATATATATATATATATATATATATATATATATATATATATATATATATATATATATATATATATATATATATATATATATATATATATATATGAAGAAAGAGATATAGCTAAAGTAATTGTTTAATGTTGAACTGTACTGCAGGTTATAAGTATTTTTAAATCATACAACTGAACTTATATGTGCAAATTAAACTTTTAATATACCTGAATTTCAGTTTCCTGACTAGTATATACAGTACCGAATGTAACACGTAAAAGATGTACTGATGGTAAATAGAGCACATATTCGTTTTTGTAAGTCATAAACAACTCAAACACATTAGTCAGCCTTTGAATGTAGCAATAAATTATAGTGTAAAAAGAATGAACGAAAACTACCTCTACATTATACTTGAACATAAGTAGCATATCACTTATTTATATGAAATGCAAAGCACGATGAAAATCGAGTTGACTTTCACTACTTACAATTTTCTGCCTCAGATCTTGAGAAATTAGGGTTAAATGGTGACGTGAAATATCCACGTGTACCTTCTGTGCTTGATGTGTTTATTTCTAAAAACAAAGAAAGTACATATCAATGGGTACGAGTCAAGATATTGCTACTAAGGCTAGCTCAGATTAATATATTAGTATTGGTTGAGAAACGAGTTGATTTTATCTCTTACTTTGCTTTCCCAGCTGATATGACCTGTTACCCACTAAATATATTTTCAAGTTATCAATGTCAGTCAATCGTTTAACTTGTGGGATGAATGCTTAATGAACCCTTGATAGATATTTTTGTTAACCAAAACTACATAACACCTAATATCACACAAGTGTATACTCACGTGACTGATTAGAATAAACGAGAACCACTTTATCTCAAACATTAAATAGATTTAACAATGAATTTGACGAAAAACTAGAGGACGTTTTAGATGAATGAATATAAACCGCATCAACCGCAGCATATCCCTAGCCAAGTATGGAAATGAATCAAGTGCCAAATGGAGATAATAATTATATTCTGAAAATAGTGCGATGCTTATAATTCAAGCGATGACATAATGTGCTTGTTTTACTGCAATTAGCTAAATTAGCACAATTAAATGTATTCTCAAGCTTTTTCAGGCACTTCCTGGGGCTGTAACTTACCGATGGCAACAAATCTTACAATAAATTTTTCGAGCAAAACTTTTTCCAGATATATCGTATACCATGTTTAACTGCGATAAACGAAAACTCCCTCTGGACCAGTTACGCTAACGAGACTATGTCATATATTGTATTACGTTAAAAGGAAAATGTTCAAAAACTCCAATTAAAGTTCCTAATTCAAAGTAATTTGTCCATTTGTGCATCTTCAGGAATGAGCACACAATATATCAAGTTATATGATAATCCATCCAAAGTTGTGTTACAATCTGTACTAAATATATGTTTTGTTATATACAGCGTTATATTACAAAGCACAAACAGCAATAACTAACAAACTACGCACTAAATAACGTAATAACAATGTACGTAATAAATAACGTAATATTGACCACATGTCATGGGAATAATTTATAAAGATGTCAGGATTAGTTGTATTAATGAGTACCGGATGTATGGACAAACGGACGGGCATGACTACTAGGAGTATCAAACCAGCTGCCTTTGTGCTGACATCATTTTCCTTGGTAACATTGCAAGGACCGTACCACTACACATATGAATTATATGTTGAATAAGCATCACAATTCCACAGTAATGCGCCAATAATTTCTAAACCCAACTGGTAAGTGTCAAAGATTCACCAAATGCGCCCGTTTCTGAACCAAACTCTGAACCGTCCTATCAAACATGACTAACTTGCAAAAGAATATACCTATCTATATTTCTGTAATTTACGGAGCTAAATACTGGACGGTAAATAGAAAATGAAAGAAAAAACAGACTATACACAGGCATTTCTGCAATACTCATGTTTCGGGTTTTGTTCTTCGGTACAAGAATAAAATGCTTTCATTGGTCGAACAAAATACACACGACAGTCCGGTTAAAACATGAAGAAAATATTTCCCTGCATGACAAGAACTATTACTACACATAAAAGTCTGAATCATAACAAATTAACTTCACACTTTATGACATGTTTAATTGTATTGCACAATATGTAGTTCACCTTGTTCAATTTACTTGTATCATAGAGCTATGCAATGACAACGTCTGTAGCAATTATCTCTAAATGAGCCTGTAGCACAAAGTTACCATACAAATTTAGTTTGAAATAGTTTTAATAGTTTATGATTTGTTATTTGATTTTGACACTTTTAACATGATATACTTGAATGTAATCAAATAACTATTCAATGTAGACATATACAATCCGAACTTTAAGCGACATAAATATAAATTAAAAGGTCATACAGTCATCTTTCATGTTATTTTGTAAACTAAGTTGATTGGAATATATTTGTTCAATAGTATCAGTGGTGGATTACAAGACTGAAAAATGTCCTGGAAGTTGATGCAACTCTATGATTGACAATGTTATCATGTATTTTGTTGATCTCCTATCCCTTGCATCTATATTTTCCAACACATTTTCAGTGAAGTTTGTACTGATTGTCATTTTCGTACGTACGTTATATTACAATAGTATGCTAATTCTTGTCTGAATTCTTTAATGTTTGAAGCAATGGAGCTATCGTCATGTTTATCTTCGTTATTCAAATAGATTCGCACACCAAATTAAAAAGCTAAAAAGACGAAAAAGAATAACAAACATAGGGGAAATTATTTGTATTAATTATTTAATTGAAACCATTCTGTATGTAGACACAACATGAGTAATAATGCAGAATATATTGCTAATAATTTTCAACATTTTTTCCCAGTTGTTTTTCACACGAATTGAAAAGAGACTTTTACACTAAGTTTTCGATTGCTACAGAAATAACAAACCGGAAATCTTTAAGATTCATCACAAAATATTTACTCATGTAAAAACAACCCTTAGAAAGTTTGAAATCTCTAGAAAATGTACTGATTCTTCTAAACGTAAATATAGTACAAATTTTACTTTTTTATGTTAAGTTGTTTCTTCAACTAATTTGAGTTGTAGATGACAAACGATTTACAACAAACTCAAGATAGTCTTGCATATTAAATGTCATAAGACCAAATAATCAATAAATTTAAAAACAAAATATCATTTAAAGAACTCAGCTCACTACTCTTAATATGTTCAAACCAATATGCAAACGTTTTATGTTTAATTAATAAAGTGCATCCAGAACTTAAATGATTCAAATGTATAACATCATATAAGTTTCAATGCGCCGTCATACGACGGGACTATAAGACAAAGAAGCGGAGAGAAACGGGATTATTATTATCGACATAATAAGTAAGGGGACACAGTGATTTCTGGTAATCCTGACTTGGACCTGGACATGTTTTGTGGGGATTTGCAGAGTAAATGAATAAGCGATTATTGCACAGGTCAAACATATTAAGGAAGCATATCCCTGCATTTTTTAATCTGTCTGCATACATAAACAGAAACTCAAACCTAACAAAACAACACATTTAAAATAGTTGTGATTTACTTATCTAATCTATACAATGTAGGTAATATGTATAGTAAAATACAACGAAATAACTAATCATCTTCATTAGACAAATATTGGTATTTGACTGATATTCATTATCTTTTAATTAAAAAGCCAGTCAATGAATATAGCCAAAAGAAAAAATCATGTTCATGACCCTTTATAACTCCATGTGCTATGTTAACAATTTGAATTATGCGTTAGAGGAATAGCGTTGTTATTACCACATTCATCAAATATATTTGCTTCGACTATTACGTTATTTGTATGAGTTCAGCCTCAGGGTTGATTTACTGAAATATTATTAGACAGACATCATCCTCACTTAGGGTTGATTTATTAACCATTATCAGACAGAAATATGTAAAATTATTACGAACTTGAGATACACAAAGACATTTAACTATTTTTTATAATAAAAAAATCAATTAGTTTTGTTACGTTAATATTTCTTTAAATGTTCGAACGGGTAATTCTAATAATGACCAACATTATGTTAATAAGGTATATTAATTGGCAAGAAAGTGTTACCTTGAATGTCTAAGAAAATCGAATCCAAAAGGAGACCGGCGCCATCCCAAGCCATATACGTGCCTTTGTCACGCCATGTTAATATTTCAATGGTGAGATACAAGTTACTTTCGTTTAAAACACAGCTTTCGATACGATGCTTATAGTCTTCCACAACACATGTACACTTGTTCTTTGACAAGTCATACAATGCAAAAGTAATACAATCACTACCCCTCATCTTGCAAATTTTTATGAAAGACTTGTTGGTACTATTACAGAAAAACGGAAGGATCATCGGTTCATCGACATGTGCAATCAATTTGCTACCTAGAAAAGGAATAACACAAAATGAATTTTTAATATGGAAAATGAAACCGAACTTCAATGCTTGCATTAATAAATAAACGTGTAAGAAACATTTAAAATGTCAGTTCATATATTAGTTCTCATTTCTTTCAACATTATATTCGTCTTTTTTCTTGGTTTTCTTTTTTATTTTACTTGGATTGCATTTTTCTTCACGCACCTGATCAAACTATTAAGGTGTTCTGAATAACAATTGTTGTTGTTGTAGTAGGCTTTAACTCCATTTTTCAGCACACGATAGGCTATAAATGGCGCCCATTATTAATGGTGGAGAAGAACCCGGGAAATCCCCGTAAAGAACCGCCGACCCTCAAATATCTACTGGCAAGCTATCTCACATACCCACACTGGCCGAATCCGAGACTCGAACCCACGCAGGCAGAGGTGAGACGGCAGTGATCCGTAACGGAGAGCGCTTTAGACCACTCGGCCACTCGGGGCACCAACAAGAGGCAGCGTGAAGTAATGGTATACACTGCACAAATGAGATGAAATGGATGGTTATGGTTTCCAGTTCCGTCATAAACACTTAGATCTGCGTGTTTGTAATGAATACGAAAAGTGTTTGGATGCAGTTGTCAAAGCTGTAAACTAATGCTACGCCAGTCTATTCAGCTTTAAATGGATAATAATATATGGTGGGCAGTTAGCCAAGTCATTTCCAGTCATCCCGGTTGTAACCTCATTATAGCATATGGTGGATTGTTAACCTGAATGAATCCGATCATCAAAATTATAAATATACATTACATACTGACTGGCGATTGGAATATTTTATCTTAGCTGTAAATGGACCGGGCCGTTATCGTTACTTTATCATTTCGATCCAGCTGTAAATGAGTACCAGTATGTAGTAGGCTGTGGACTGGATTAACATTTGGTTTGAGTTAAATAAGTTCCCCCTCTTCACTCTACGAATCTTGGAAAAGATCCCGCCGAATGATCGTTTTAAGGAGATTGGTAAGACTATAATCCCTACCCCTGTAAAATTTATGTTAGATTTACTTACAGTAGATACGTGTATACACTATACATCCAGCATTGCAACAAAAGAATAAACAAATAAAAGCCAGATAATATGTATCCAGGAAAACATAATTATAATCTACATTCAAATCTTTCAAGTTAAACTATACATTCTATGTAGCAACGTTACATATTTAAAGTTTAGCATACCTTTAAATCTGACACGTTTTGAATAAAAAAGAAGTAAAAGACAAACACAGAAGAAGAATGTTATAATTTGTACATTCGATTTTATTTTAAACAAACTGATTTTCATAGTTAAACTTTACCTACTGCCATCGTTCACTTATGCTAAATCCCGACACTTTTGATTACATATTCGCTTCTCCCAACCTGAACGTGACACCCATGATTCCAACTGCGACAATACTCCAGGGATCGTTATAAAAAGCATTTGAAATATGGTACACGTTATCGTGTTATGCCCGTACATTTACGACGAATGAAAGAATATGCCACTGTAATTATGTTTTGAGTGTTCGGCCGTTTCCACATCTATTGGACTCCAAGGGTGCGGTTTTAAATCCAAACCCATCTAGCAAACGATCATCACGGGGGACACTGTACTAAAATTGATGAATTTCTACCCAGCGGGTCTGGAAGCGCTGTGGTCACAGAATCATGGTATCACGATATTCTATGCTAAAACATACAATAATGACTAATCTGAATCAGTATATATATTTAGTTCAATATCCTTCCTTCAACCTTTTCATCTTGAACACGTCTCTTGGTAACTTAAAGTACTATGGAATATGAGTCTTCTGCAATAATTCAAACTCTCCCTGCAAAGTCTCTAAAACCTGCTTGTAAAAAGTTTGATATTACATTCGCATACTAATTTATTTTCACCTTGATGAAATTACTATGGAATGATCCTAAAATTATTTCAGTGTTAGATGCATGTAGGTGTGAGACGTTTGAATAGTCATGTACGCTAAGCAGAAACGTTTTCTCGCACGAAATATAATATTATGGAAGTTACTGTGATTAGTTATTATGTAACAGCAGTAGGGAAGGCATATTGTCATGGCATTAAAGTGGGTTGTATTTATCTTAATGTCTGACCTTCAAGGCTGTAAAAACAAATTACACGCTATATAAATACATGCATACACATGTCTTGATAAAACCATTTCTTTTGCTAAGACAAAATTTAAAAAGAATACTTACGTGTGACAAGAATGGTAGTTTGTACTTTCTCACAGGACATTTTACCGACAGTAAAATTTCCACTATCCGTAAACTTTACATTCAGTAGCAGAAAACTGAGTCTACCATTGTTCAGTATGACGTTTGATATTCGGCCCGTGTAATTTCTATTAACATCTATGTTGTCATTAGGGTTACTCATAGGGTAATACAACATCACATTAGTGAAATGCACCTTACTTGTGTAACCACAGAAGTTTATTTCCAAGACCGTGTTTCCATTAGTTTGAAGTTCATGAATGCGCACAAGTGCATTGTCTCCAGAAGAATGTATTGCCAGATTCGAATATGCTGGAAATAATATTTAATGTACTTAAAATGCAATATTAGTATTCCGATTCGTTTCTTGAAATTAAGACAATGTTAATCTCAGATGTCAGGTCATTAGTTGCGATCAAGCCATTCATCTATACAGTTACATGCACATACATACATATATGAACTCATACACACGTGCATGCTTGCATTATCTGCTAAAGTGTACATAAATTAAATCTATTTAATCTACTTGAAACTCATGAGAACACACTATATAGTATTCTTTAAAACTTATTTAGGACTCTTTTAGAGAAGTCCAGCAATTATATTCATCTCTATAAATGGCCAATCTACTGATCTTCTGTAATAATTGTTACAGTGAGATTGCGAAATCCAGGAATGAATGACCTTGCTGAATATGTAGTAGAATTACAGAAACCCTTTCATGTTGAGGTTTCATGAAAATCATATGAATGTTATGTAATTACTGAAAATTGATTGTTGTGATCATATATATATGGATATAATATCTGACTAGAAATTGCCTGCCTTGACAAACTTATTTTTTATCTTGTTAAATATATATTATATGAACAAGTAATAATACAGAATGCTATATAACATTAATGTGAAACTAAGAAGGTCAAATGTTTCCAGTATTATGCTGTGATTACCATAATTTGTTTTATCTCGACAGTGGTGTCACCAAATTAATTTGGAATCTAAACCTTTTGTTTCTCAAATGATCAAATGGCACAAATCAATGTTTATTTGTTTAGAGAGTATCGAATTTGGACATTGTTATTCAAATCTTTTTAAATACCATAACAATGTTCGAACTATCTAGTTTGATTTATATACAACTATAAAATGATTACAATGCTAGGGGTGCAGGCATTATTAGAATAACTAGTGAGTAGAGAAAATATTACTGTAAGATGGTACACTATTCCCTCTTCAAACATTCATACAAAACAATCTTATACTTATGGAATACACTAACATGTTGATTTTATATTTCATTACTGTATTGCAATTAGATGTTACTTCGCAATAATAATAATAATAATAATAATAATAATAATAATGATAATGGTCAATTGAACATTGACATGTTGCAATTATAAGATTCTTTTCCTTACGTATCTGTATTACGTATAAAATTTCTAGTGATCGTATAGATGTACATATGCATTCGCAATGGGTTTTTGTAAGTGTTCCATGACTACGCCACATTATATGTTATATGGGATGTAATTTCACAGAATATATCATGTTGAGACTAGGTATTACATGAAACTTAAACAAAATCTAAATAATATACTGTAAGGAGGTAATGAATGAATACATTTATATATTTATATATACTAATATCAGACACATCTTTTTGATGTAGAATTGTTGATTAACAGAAATACGTATCGTTGTAAATATTTAGTTCAGTAATTTCACAATTCTGACAAATGGTCATGAAAAATGAAAATGTATGATCATAAAATGATTTAATGCAAAACCTTTCAATTCCATTTAGTGATGTATAAAACGTTGTAGTGCTGCATTTGGTTCTTTCATTAAAAGTCCTAAGTGATTACGCGAAATGTGCAAATTTCTGGTTTCGCAATCCTACTGTAAGATAATCACATACATAGTAAAGAGAGAGAGAGAGAGAGAGAGAGAGAGAGAGAGAGAGAGAGAGAGAGAGAGAGATTTAAACGTGGAACACATCATGATAAGTTCCTAAATGGCGAAGCCACGAGTTACAATATTCATCATTTGCACCAACAGATGTACTATAATTCACATTTGTGCAGGACAGTACAATTTTAATTTGTACAAAACTTGATCATAAACATAAGTTTTACAAATCAAACTAACATTTTATCACAGTGTTTGCACGGTTACCTTCATTTCACTCACATTCACTGGCTGATCATAGCATAATATCAATAATTGTTGAGAACGGTACTGAGACTACATACCCAGTTGCAATGAATTATATTTGCAATATTTAGTAAACATTTTCACAATCTATGACAAATGAGGCAGATTGAGGAAGTAGCATTTGTGTCAAGGAAGTACTATGGACAAACTTACTCAAGTAGATAAACATTAGCCAGTAGAAATATATTTGGGAACAATAATTTACATGCCAGCATATAATGAAGTTTCCATTGATTCTTGATTTTGAAACTGACCTATGTCCCACTCCTTAACTTACCTTTTATATGCCATGTTCCAAACATGAGGAAGAAGACACATAATCTGGTTACATTAGCCATTAGTTTGCATCCAGGTGTGCCTTTGCACATTTTTAAACGTTAAAGTGGTATTGAAGAATCTAGAAAAGGCAATATATTGTGTTGTATTGCAGACATATAGTATGATTCCTTTACACTGTTACACACCTTCTCATTCAGCATGAATGATTATTCAAAGTCACACAAACACTAGTATATAGTTACACTCCAGGAACACGGATTTTAAAAAGTACAGATATTACAGCTGTTAATGAAGAACAATCCAAAGACACTAACCACAAACCACCATAGATTTGACGACTGACAAACACAAAGTTGAGACTCAGCGAAGGAAGGAAGTAGAGATTTTAATAATAGTGGCTAGTCCATCGTAAACAAATGAAGGCAACTATCGCACAATGACAATGAAAAATAATGTAGTTACCACATCATGTTGGTCTATGTATTGGAGCACTTACAAAAAAGAAGTGAAAACTATGAGAATGAAACGATGAATTTCAAGCGAGTGTAGGAGCAATAATTGCACAGTTATTACAGACAAGCGCAAACAGGATGAGGAAATCACACTTATTTATGTACTCCGTAGGTTTTGGAAGGTATTAACAGAAACCACTTTCATACGTGGATTATGATGAAAATGCTATGTAGTGGATAGTTTGTGGTAAGGTCAGTAGCGAGGATAAGGTACTGATGATCATAGCATGCACAACGTCATCTACTCACATATTGTGCATCGATACAGTCCCAGCCGACAATTATGTAGAAGTTTAACTTTTCAGAGTCATCAATAGGAAACTCGTAGCGGTATTTTCTTATGGCCATGAACTCACATGATATTGAAAAAATATCACACATGGATATCATCGGTAAAGTCACTGAAAAGTATCAAACAAAGCTAAAAGAGAGTGATTTTCTTTTCAAGTGTTTTTCTCCACCTGTTTACTGTTTCTGTAACTCAAAGTGGAGATAAGTCATACAATGCTAAGAAAAGAGAACAACCTATGATATATCTCTACGTTCACTCTTTAGTATGGATGCTTGTCTGAAAATATCAGAGTGGCGTCAGATCATTCGTTTGATTTTTCTATATCGTGATGGTTGTTATTAGTGGTCCCCTCTTCTATTCGGCCAATATAGTATCATTCACCGTCTTCATCATATAATCAGACAAATCAATCATTACAGCGGACGATATAGTGCTTTGTCTTCCAAACACCCTCTATTCGCCATACATATTAATTATAGCCCTCATACGCATACTGATACATTAATTATAGTCCTCACTGATATATTATCTACATGTTTTCTATCCATATATATATATATATATATATATATATATATATATATATATATATATATATATATATATATATATATATATATATATATATATATATATATATATATATATATATATATATATATATATATATATATATATATATATATATTAATTGATTGTTATGTATGTTCACGGTCCACCAGTACTGTTAGGCTATTTAGCGCCATACAAATTGTTATATGTACGATCCTTGATAAACGGTAAATGATTTTATATCGACCATCGATATCAAAACTAAATAGTTGAAAGTTAAACTATACGATGGTTAAGGACAATATATACAGATTGCCGATCAGCGGGGATAATAAATGGTCTATGTTAATAAAAACAGATGAAGAGATGTTGAAAATAAAAGACGGTAAAAGCATTGCACAAAAGTGCTCAAGGTGATGACTTAAAAGTTACAGCTTAGAGTAAATGTTAAATGCTTTCAGGAAGTCTACAACACAAGTGAAATTTATTGTATCAAGAAGTTTTTTCATGTCATGCACATTATAATACTGATCACGCGTTGGTTGCAGGTTGAAACACTATATAATAAAGTGCGTAACAGTGAATGGTTCATTGCAAGAAACGCACTCTGGTGTGTCTTCGCTTTTTAGTATGCGGGAGAGGGTTATAAGCATATGACCAATTCCAATTCTTCCAATGACTCCATTATCCTAGGGTTGGCTTGATGGCGTGAAGTTTATTATTCACTGCATCATTCCATGATGCTGCCACTTCTGACATAAAGTCTCTCTGATACTAGGTTTCAAATCAGTATACAGTAATTTAAAATCAGATGGTTCTTGAGTTAGGGCCATTTTAGCAGCGCGAACTGCTTTTTCATTACCCTTAACACCAACATGGGTAGGTAACCAATATTATACGATATTGTGGGAGGTACACAGCTTAGTAATGTTGACGAGAACATTGGTCAACAATGTGTTCTCCAGTTTTTTATAGTGTAGTGACTGATGTACTGAGTAAGAGAAGATGATGGTGTTTAAAAGACGTTTATTTTCGATATAGTGAAGAGCAAGAAATATTTGCTCTGATTTCGGTATACAAAAATGATATGTCATTTGGTTAGCGTACCTGTTTTGTGTTATTTCCACTAACAAAGGCTGCAGCCTTTTCCTCATCCTTTGATCAGTCGGTATAAATTTGTGTGTGGTTTTTAGTTCCGGGAGGAGTTTATGATAAGAGTTGTGGAAGATGAAAGGGTTTATCTCGGACTTTTTTCCATTGTAGCGTAAAAAGTACTTTGGGTTGTTTAAGTAGCCAGGGAGGTTTTTCGGAGTTGGACGTTTTCTGAATTTTAGAAAGATCAATTTTGGTACTGTCAAGGCTCTATGATATTCTAAGGCAAAAAAGAGGATACGGCGTTTGGTTCATTTTCGGATATGGTTTGTATTTGGGTTGAAAAATAGCCGAAAAAACAGGGTTCAGAGGGTTTGACCTTTTTGAGAGCATATTATGCGGAAAGCGTTTCTCTAAGATGTGATACAGGAGGTTTGTTCGCTTCAGCGAGGAGGCTTCCACACGAGGATGTCTTAAATGCTCCCAGATTCAGCTTTGTTCATTGATGATGAATTGGGTCAAGCATCTTTAAGTATGACTTCCTAGCTGAACCATAAACAAAGCAATCATAGTCCACTTTGGAAGAAATTAACGTTCTATAGAAATTGAGGATTACTTTTCTATCAGTACCCCAGTCAATGTGCGCTACTGCTTTGAGTAGATCTAGAGCTTTCAAGGATTTAGCTCTCAGGTGGAATACAAGTCAATTTTCTAACACCTAAAAATGATGATTCCTCAACAAGTGGAATGAATGTTCCGTCCAGCGTGAATTTAGTTTCATCGTCGTGTCTTCGTAACCGACAGAAATACATACATACCGTTTTTGATTTCTAGAATCTGAAACCGTTAGTACTGGCCCAATTTTGTAACTTGTATATAGTTTCTTGTAGTTGTCTTTCAATTGTATGCATGTGCTTTGATCGATAACGTATTAGAAAATCATCAACGTATAACGAGCAATCCACACCAGGAACCAAACACTTGGTGATGCCTTTAATTTTAATGCTGAAAAGCGTCATAGATAAAATACTACCCTGGGGCCCACATATCTCTTGATCTTGCGAATCTGAGCAGGTAGAGCCCACTGGTACCTTGAATTGTCTGTCTGAGAGAAAGTTTGATATAAGAGATGGCCTTTTACACCAAGATCATGCAGGTCATTTAGTATTCCGTACTTCCATGTCGTGTCATAGGCCTTTTCTAAATCGAAGAAAATTGCTACTAAATGTTCTTTCTTGATAAATGCATCGCGAATAAATATTTCCAGTCTAACCAGATAAACACCGGTGATACGGCCATATCGAACGCCACTTTGGAAAGGAGATATTAAATTGTTAGTTTCCAAGTACCATACAAGCCGAGAATTGACCATTCGTTCCTTTATTTTACACACACATCACGTCACTGCAATGGGTCGATAGTTGGTAGGATCTGCGCTACTTTTACCTGGTTAGGGAACAAGTATTACAGTTGCTTCTTTCCAAAGTTTTGGTACATCACCAGTTATCCACAAATGATTAAAGATTTCCAGAAGAACTGTTGATGATGATTCTGGTAGGTGTTTCAAAAACTGGAAATTTATTTCGTCAGGCCCGACGGATGTATCATGAACCTTATTCAAAGATTCTATAAACTCAAACAGCGAAAACGGTTGATTATAACTTTCTGAATTATTCGTTGTGAATTTCAACCGTGTCTTTTCTTTCTGATTTTTTTAATCTTCGGAAGGCGTCAGAATAATTAGACGATGATGATTGTTTAGAGAACCTATCAACAAGTATGTTAACTATGTCATGTTTAGAGTTGAAGTTCTTGTTGTTTAGTTTCAGATGTCGAAAGGAATTGTGTTTTCTCTTTCTGTTTATTTTGCGGGTAGTGTCCCAAACTTTCTTTATAGAGGAACGAGAATTTAAAGACGAAACATATTTTTTCCTTGATGCTCGTTTACTTTCTTTAATCGTGCAGAGAACTTTGGCCCGAAAAATATGGTACTTAGTTTCATTTTCAGGCGTGGGACGAATATTAAAATTGTTCAGTGCTTCTCGGCGGCGTCTAGTGGCCTCTTTAACCGCAATTAAGACAGAAGCAAACTACTGAACAGGATCATTGTCATTTAAATAGTATCCCTGTTAAGCCTAGCTGTACAAAATGTTTCAAACTTGGCCCAGTCGGCCTTCTTTAAATTCCATCGTGGAATTGCTTCATCGATTGTAACGTTGGCGTTCTGAAGACAGATTGGGAATTGATCACTGCTGTGAAGTTCATCAGCGACCTTCCAATTATAATCCAAAAGTGATGTCTTTGTAACTGACAGAAATGTATACATAACAATGAAGTCTTCTAGCTCATATACTTTTATTTTGTTGATCGGTGATAGGACTTAATTCACGTTTGTTTGAAATTCCATTTGTTAAATTCATGTTTGAGGTTTTCCTCGTTGAGTTAATTGTTGTTGATAGTTCTATGTTAGGAACTTTATAATTTTCCTCATCGTTTTGTTTATAATGGTGTCAGATTTGTTAATATTTAATTTGCGTTTATAAATAAACATCTTGTAAACGCAGTTGCTTTTGGTGTCTTCCCTATTCAAGTCCAAACCGGGATTCATCCTGTGACATCAACATTTAGGCAGACATCCATCAAATTAATATTTGATAATGAAATACTTATATGCCAACCTTTTGATACGTCTCTTTTCTTACATTAAACTATATCGTTATAACTGGTGACCTTTAATGACTTCCCCAATTTAATGGACAGCATTTTTAGCGAAGTCGCAAAATTTGTAGTGTTATTTCATGAACTTCAGACTAAATCAGATAAACAAGAAACACGGCAACTGTTTTAGTAATTACGGGAAATACGCGCATACTTGCTGTAATATACGAACACTATTAACAGACTATACTCTTAAAATAACTAACAGAAAATAGTGAAATACAACCAGCGTCGAAACAGTCAACCACAATTATTTGCTTGAAAACAAACTGTAAATGAAATAGAAAGAACGTAGAGTATTGTGAATTCCATCCAAAATAATCTTTGAATTACAGACACGAACCCTAACAATTTGAAGTTATGAATAAACGTTAGTAGAATTTCAAATTAAGTCTAATGCTGAAGATGTTGGTGTGCCTGTGACGTCCTGTATTGTGTTATTGTACCAACATTCTTGTGTTGAAACAGAATAATATTATGTTCCTCTTTTTGAGCTCGGATCACAATTAACATTGTCCAAAAATAATAACCTAATGAAAAATAACCATCTAGAAAGTTCTTAATGTTTACAAAATACAATGTTAGTTATTTTTAGAAAGTCTGTTACTACAAGTATTATATATAACAGGCAATGTTAGGTAAACCAGGTAAATTGTTACTGAATTTCAATAACCTAGGATCAATCCCAAAAACCATTTACTTCTTTAAATAATGATCCTGATATTAAACCCATATACACAGAAAATATTTTAGCAATGTATTATTTGCTTACTCAATAAAATAAAAATATAAATAATTCAAGTCAAGTAGAAATATAACTTGATTTTAGAGAATGTTAAATCCAATATACAATTTTACATTGAAATAGCATATAAGAAAATATAAAAATTAAAATGATAAGTCTAAACCACATCACGTTTGACAAGTGACGAGCGAAACGATGAGAAAGCAGTAATAAGCAAAACGTTTTCAGCAGGAAGGAAATAGTAAGTGTCGAAGATGACATCAATATACATTAAAAAGACAACTGGATGAGAAGAAACAGTGACAGTTAGCGTTTGATAGAAAGATATATCACTATGTTAACTTGGAGAATATGATTTTATCCAATACCTTGTCCTTTTCGCCACCTTACTGTGGCATGTGGAAAGAAGTACTAAACCAAACTATGTCTGCTACTATTCATCAGATAATTATTAAATCAGATGCATATTTATTTTGTTCCAAGAATATTTAAATTACATCTGATTACAAATCAAGTGATTGTCAAAAAATATAGGAGTACGTATATGATGACATCGACGCAGGCAGTCAGTGGGTGTGCGTGAAAGAGAGAGAGAGAGAGAGAGAGAGAGAGAGAGAGAGGGGGGGAGGGAGAGAGGAAGAGAGAGAGAGCGATTGGGTGCGGGGTACATTTATATGGTTGCTGTGACAACTAGATGAATGTTTTTACACCGTTATGAGAAATTCGAGATTCTCTCAGTATTGGAATAATAAAAGAAACGCGTATGGGTACAACCTATCTGCGTAGTAATCAAATACGTCTGCCCAAATACAATACTTAATAAGCCTCGATTTTCTTGACGATATTGATTGCACTTTCCATTTTAAAAAGGTCTGAAAAAATAATCGTGCATAAGACTCCTTATGATTTCTTACACTTTTCTTGGTTTCACTAAAACAACTTAGCCTATCTTCTAACTGCAATTAATATATTGCTTGTTATTTACCTTATCATGCTTTGCAGTTATGAATTTTGAATACTGAAAATTAAATAGGCATTAACAGCAAAGGTTGTATCACATAAAATGTAATTTGTAATTGTGTCATTCATGTACTTAAAGAATGTTCAACTTTTTAATGATTTGGGAGAAGATATAATTGACGTTCAAGACGAAAGGTCGGATATAATTTTGTTAAAGCGTTGCTCCGTGTGTACCTAGAGCTCGACTTAACAGTGCCATTAGATACCTAATATGAAAAGTGTTCAGATTATGTTTCATTGGATAAAAATGCGAAGCGGTGTGTCTTCATTTTTAATGACAGGAAATTGTATGTCCTAATACGCAAACATGGTGAATGCACTTCAATACCGATTTCTCGAGTGGAACAGGTCATTATGAATAATCTTTTCAGCGGTTATATCGATAAGGAGATAATGCAGTTTAATGCACATAAGAGATACCATTCATCTTCATGTTATATCCAACTCTGTAATTAGCGTCGCTTGCGTAAAAATAAAAAGTACAAGTAACGCTTCATTAGGCACAAATCAAGAAAGTAAATACACTCGTATATCCCTTCAATAACTTGATACTAATCTTGATTTACAGCCTATAATAATCGTGTATTCGGCACGAAATCATTCGCATTTGAAGTGCGTGTCGTCTAGGTTTGCTTATAGCACAAAAAGCAACTTTTAATCACGGCAAATTATCATCAGTGTCCGATCGAATAACATAAAGAGGTGAATTACCCATAAATAAATTTCTTGCTTTTTTGTAGATCAGTATAAGAGGATTAAGAGATGATTACAGTGGATGTCAGAAATATTACATGTAAATCTAGATTTGTGTTCTGATATCAAGTCCCAAAAAATTGCAAATTACGTAAAAGTAGAAAAGGTGTTTTTTTGTCATAACCTTCTAATCACATTATCTACATATACATACACAGATGTTGACCAAATTTCGTTTACGTTCATTACCCTTCTAGAGATGAAGTGAAAACTATCTACAGCAAACGATTCAATTTAGACAGAACAAGGATGTATATGTATTTTAGACTTGTTTTAAAAAGATGTCATCCAAACAAATAAACACATAAAAGCATGATTCTTGAAATTAAGAACAAGCAATTAAGCTGCAATACAATCAGGAAGCAGTAAATATTGGAATGATATGTAATCAAATGTACACAATGCAAAGCATGAAGACAGTCACAGCATACATCCATAACATTGTTTTACATTCTGCTTAAAAATTGGAAGCCAATTGATAATGAAGACTTTATACAACTATATGCAACAAATTATGTACTATAATGTTAAACTGAAATTATATTGTTTAAAATACAAGAAACAAACACATATGATCAAGTAAAAATATCATCGACTAGTTATGCGCAGTACGTGGTAAACGTTAGTTCTCAAAACGAATTGATTTATATCAATATGAAATCATATTTTTTTTAGTTGTAGCAACAGTTCTATACAAATAATAAAGTTATCACGAACTGGAATTGTAAGAAATATGAAAGATAATTGTGTAATATTAGCACCATAAAACAAGACTGTTAGTCAACAAGGCAATGAACTGTCAATCATAACGAGGATATATATATGTGGTGAAATTGGCTGTTAAGATTGCATTTAAGACATTTCAAACAATTTATATGCAGAATAAGCGTCATAGGAGCGTCTGATTTAGTATAATGTACTCTGGAAAGAAATGATTCATACTGAAATATTATTTGTAAACTTGCAGAGATGAAACAAGTAGTTGAGGTTTTAATTACAGCAAGAGCTAGTTTGTGACAACGTGGTTTTGCAATATTTGACAATATTGTCTTATACTGATTCTTGTTGAAAGCCAATTTATGTGCCTAATCGTTTGATGAAATTTTGTTTCTTATTTTATAAGGTTCATGCTAACCAACGACATTGTATTCAGATTCGAGAGATGAAACAAAAGTTTGGTAGGATAGAAAAAGCCTATGCCATTATGTCTGGAAAAACAATGTTACGATAAGTTCTCAACATGGTACAGGTTAAACATCGAAGTTAAATGAGAGATCCTCAAATCAAGGGTATAACCTACATATGTTCAAATCAATATTTAACGGTCCTGTCAGTTTTCATAAAGTTCTACGGGATATGTTCAGCTTTAACTTATTAGCTGATTTGATTGCATTAAACAATGGATCTATTTGACCCTCAAAGAACGTATCAGACCATTTCCTGATTACACTGGGTCTGAATTATATATACATTCTCAAACGAATGTGTTACCATTGTCAAAGGATGAAGCCGGGTTGGGACTGGATTAGGGAAGACACCAAAAGCAACTGCGTTTACAAGATGTTTATTTATAAACGCAATTTAAATATAAACAAACCTGACACCATTATAAAAAAAAGATAAGGAAAATTATAAAGTTCCTAACATGGACCTATCATCAACAAAGAACTGAACGAGAGAAAACCTCAAACATTAATTTAACGAATGGAATTTCAAAAACAACCGTGAAATCCTATCACCGATGAACAAAATAAAAGTGACCTACACACCAATATAAAGGGTCTTGAATGTATCGTTCAAATAACAATTTAGAAAAGAATGTAATTATGACTATCGTTCTAATAACGATTTAGAAAAGCAGGTAAATTTGAACGTATCGTTCATAAAACGATATTGAAAAGCAGTGTAAATTACGAACCTATCGATCGTTCACATAACGATATAGCAATAGGAATGAATGAAATTATGAACCTATCGATCGTTCACACAACGGTATTGCAATAGGAATGAATGAAATTATGAACCTATCGATGTTCACATAACGATATAGCAATAGGAATGAATGCAATTATGAGTCCATCGATCGTTCACATAACGATGTAGCAATAGGAATGAATGAAATTATGAACCTATCGATCGTTCATATAACGATAGGAATGAATCAAATTATGAACCTAGCGATCGTTCACATAACAATATGACAATAGGAATGAATGAAATTATGAAATGCAATTGTGGAAATAACATGGAACTCTATCGTGGCGTCCATTTGACGACAAAAATGTTAACTCCGGTTCCATGCGCTCTAGTAAATGGCCAGAGAAACACCCACGCATGGTCCGCTCCTCTCATTCTGCTGAAGGATCCCTCACATCACAGACCCGATGGTCGCGAAGATCTGGTCCCTCGCATCGAGAAAACCAGTCCACTCTTCCGATCCAACGTCACCAAAACACAGCGTATACGTCACACGAAACCCCATAGAGTTCTGTCACTCCACATCAGACGATGTACAAGGCATGGCAGGCATGTATAAAGCAGCTCTACAGCTGGTGACTCCACATCAAACCATATACAAGGCATGGCATTTAGGTAGCTGCAATTATAACAACTAAACCGTGTAGTACATATGACACGGTTAAGTACTTCTGCAGTGATATATGTAGCGCATGCGCGCACATGCATTCGTTACCCATTACATTAATCGTGTAATGCAAACAGCGTATAATTAAATATCAATTTGTCTGTTCAGTTACAACAAATAGCTAACTCGAACCAGACTAAAGTATTTCTAATATGGCGTTGTATAACCTAGGTATTGACTCTCTGTAGAATTTAGAATAAATATATGTTTCCTGCTCGTTAGCTACTGCATTCAATGAATATGTTTGCAGATATAAGTCTTTTTGAAACATTAATTAAGGTTCAAAAACATCTAAAGTATGAAAACAATTCTGTCATATAAACGAATAGTAATAAAGAAAATTTCATTACCTCTACAGCTGGAGATTTGCTTCTGTAAAGGGGTAAACTTCCTCACAAGACTTGGCGTAATGTGATTTGGTTATAGAGAATTTGCTCTATATGTACACTAGCCGTGACAGTTATGCGCAGCTAGGTACTTAGGTTGCCCCGCTGCAGGCAATTCGTTCGTGCAACATGGTCTGAGTTTCGCTCAGGATTTCGAAATAACTAAGCCAAAAAAATATATCACCCTCGGGTGACGCTGTACGCGGCAACGAAACCCGAGTACATTTTTGACAACATATACATATTGATTTAACTCGTACACAATTTCGTGACAACCATTATCATCAAATAATTAGAAATATTATTTTCAACAGAAAAATAACTAAAATAAAAACCATCATCTCTCTTTGAAAGAAGACACCAACTCACATATTTGTCCAAGATATTGTATTCATTACAAGATGTTTTTTATGTTCAATTGACAGAAGGTGAGAAAAGTGAGCATTTAAGCAATACTTACTTTAGCCATGTAACAACTTTTTGTGCACAGGTTTATTCAGTCGTGCATACAATAGCATAACATTTCATATAAAGTCAAAATACCAGCAGTCTATATGCCGTATTTGATTTAATTAAATTTTCACACAAATTGCATTCCTGGTATATTTTATATCAATTCTAGCTATCTTCCTATGTTTTCTGCAAATTGTCGTACAGGTATAAAGCCTTTTAAATTTGTTCAATGATGCGCAATAAGCATATGCACTCATATGTTCTTTATGTAGATAAAACATTGTTTTATATTTTTTCGAGGCTGCTGTAATGGAATATTTTATCAAGAAAAAAAAACAATATGTGACTTAAATACCAAATTACATTAAAATTTAAATTGTTAAATTTTATAAACAATTAATTTGCGATATTATTTACTTACTAGTAATAGCAGCTTGCAAATATGAAATAGAATAAGAAATCTGTTATTCGGACTCTCATTCGAAGTATAGAACGATTGATGCATATATTGGTGTTTATTAGCACATCGGAATGTGAAAGGGTCTTTTGCGGTTAGGAAATAGAATAAAGTGCCTCTTTTTGAGATGCATCGCTGATCTCTGCATCATAAAAGCATAGACCTGATTAAACTGATGCAGTCAGTCCAAGCACTGAGCCACTGCGACTTCAATGTATGTTTTGAAGAAAAGAAACTTGTGATGATCCTCAGTATCACTAAAATGTTTTAATATCAAGTTTAGAACGATGGATAAATATTACACAAATAATTTCAACTGTGTTTCTCTAATATAACATTTCAGACAAAACTTTTGCTATGTATAATGCTATAATCCACCTCCACAGTCTTTTCTTCCTGCTCTTTACTTCCTGCATCAAAGATAAATTGTTTCCATTAGATACTCTGAACTTATCCTCTATATAATTGTTATAATAAATGGGCTCATGTAAATGTGTTGTTTCGAACGTCTTTGTTTGATAAATGTCCAGAAAACAGCTTTTCCAGTGAAGACGGAAATTGAATAGGTTTCGTTTTCATTTCCTCCACGATATACTAACACCTCTTGCAGCAGGGACACTTTGATTTGGTCTTGTCTGTCCGTTTACAATAATGTTTTATAACAATACAGTTCAAAAGCAGTTTTTATAGTTTGCGCCATTAATCAATTTAATATTTATTTCGTAAAAAAACAACAATGTAAATGACATAAATATAAAAAGCGAAAGAGGATTTCCCCAATGTAAATATTGTATAGACTGAAGAGCATCAACAACATATTTCCATGAAACTATCCGCTGTCTTTGTCATTGATGCTACTATTATTGAAAATTAATTTCTCGCATCATATCATTCCATTCTATAGGCATTTATTTTATAATTTGCATTTATTTTTTGTTGGAATATTTAGAATATCCTTCTAGCAAATTAGTATTTTATCTCAGTGCCAGTTATGCCTAGCAATATAGAACGAAATGAATCGATCTGTGTTAAGCCTTGAAATGCTAGTCTTTCTGACTCATTTTCGGCAAATCTGGCGAAGACGGTTTTAATATTATCCTTTGTGAATGGAACTGTTCGTCATGTTGCTTACTACTATCACGTCCTCTACTTCATAGAATCATCCACGCCCACATACAATATATGCAGCATTTGTCACCATTATCTCGTTTTACATAACTACGACAGCTCTTTATAGTGAAATATTTGGTAATTCCCACTCTCGCACACCCACCTCCTTCCCTCTATCTTCCTCTTCCATTCTTCTCACTCATACGTTGTGTTTTACTCATGGTTCTCACTTTCTTCTCTCTCTCTCTATTAATAAAGAAATCACCTGTCACCGTAAAGGGGAGGATCTGAAACTGGAGGAATGTGAGAGATTTCCAGCATGAGATCGGACCATGATCAGATTTGTATTTGATAGAGTATATTTATACTGGTTAGTGACGTCTCTTAAACTCTCAGTACTCAGTATCCACTAAAGTGGAAGAAAGATCAGACCTCCAGACCTGACAAATTCACATGTTATTAACATAAATAATATTGTATGTCTTGTCCGCTATCTCACCACGTACGACCGTGTATTATCTTAATTTATTTTGTAAGTCTACGTTCCGCTGTTACAAATATTAAACTTCCTTTTCATCCGAAACCTCTTGCTCATCGTTGCTTTGTAAAGTGCTGTCGTTAATGCTCCGGTGTATTGTTTGTTTGTCTTTGATTCTCATGGCTTTGGGTGTTTTCTATCCCAGTCTGTAGCATAAAATTTGCTTCCATTTTCTAATATAGTCTTATGGAGGGTAAAGCATATGATACACTGATACTATGATAAATCCTTACTGTTGATAAAATGTCAGAGCCATATTTAATTGCACATTAATAGCTACTGTGCCAACCATGCGTTTTCCTAATGTTGTTTATAACAGATAATGCACACGGTACGCCAAACAAACAATCTAGTAGGATGACTGTTGCTTACAAATAAAGTTTTGAGATTAGTACTATGCTTAAAAGACTTCACACTTGCTGCTCATTTAACTAAAAAGAAAATTCAGTGTATATATATATATATATATATATATATATATATATATATATATATATATATATATATATATATATATATATATATATATATATATATATATATATATATATATATATATATATATATATATATATATATATATATATATATATATGTGTGTGTGTGTGTGTGTGTGTGTGTGTGTATTCTTTATTTTAGTATACGTACATTCCATGACTCTCATATCTAGTTCAAGAGAAATTGTATGCGGGCATAAATAAGCAGCTAAGTGTTCTAAGACACAGAACACCGTGAATTTGCAATATGTTATCTATTTCTAAACCTGAATTATATGCCAAACCATTCCTAATATAATGGAAGTCAGGACATTCATGCCGAAAAGTTTAGATCATATGTAGCAGTTTGTTGATTTCTTCTTCTTTTTCTGGTTATTATTATTATTATTATTATTATTATTATTATTATTATTATTATTATTATTATTATTATATTATTATTATTATATTATATTATTATTAATTATCATTATTATTATGGAAGTATTAGTACTAGTAGTAGCATCAATAGTAGTGGTAGTTGTAGCAATAGTAGTAGTGGTATTATGGGATCAATGTTTAGTAGCATTGCAAAAAGCTTTAGTAGAGCGTAAAACCACCAACTGGTAAATAGTTCAACGATACATTTAGTGCATACATCTACTATCATGCATGGAGAGTAAGTGTCAGTACTTATAGGTTACTGCATTTGTATGGGAAAATATGAACGAGTTTTCGGCTGGAATACTGCACGACCTTTAGAGTGCAGTATATCCATCCGACAAAATGATTTCATATTTTCCCATACAAATGCAGTAACCTGTAAGTACTGAGACATACTCTCCATGCATGATAGTAGATTTATGCACTAAATGTATCGTTGAAATATTTACCAGTTGCTGGCTTTACGCTCTACTACAAGAAACAACGTAAATTAATGTATGCCGTATTACAAAATAAATACACAAGAGCAGATTCATCATTACACAACAACAGCATTATCAATGCGCACATAACTCTGCCCATATAAATTTGAACTTAACGCGCGCTAGACATAAGTTTCGAAAAAAATGGCGTTTTCGTCTACTTAAAATTGAAATTTGGAGTCATATTGCAACAAGTTTTTCATTTGATCTTTAATGAATATATTTTGGTATTTTTGTTGATTCTACGAAATGTCATGATTATGGATTGGATTCATCTGTGATGAAATACATCGGATTGAAGCAGCGCAGGAGAAGAGTGTTTATATCTGCAAGAGTGTTTGCTCTGTCATTGACTATTTGAAATCATAATGTGGGGAAAATATGAAGTGTTTAAATTGCAATTATTAAAAAGACGCTATTGAATTTAATGTTTATTTAATTTTGAGTGCAGTAAGGAGGCTGTAATTGCACTTAGATTATAGTCGAAATTACAGTACAATTTTGAAATGTGTAATCAAGCTTGAGAACTCATGACATGGCTCATGTAATTCGGATTTGCAGAACCAAAAACGTTCATTTTGAAAAAATTCAGAATGTAAAACTGTAAGTATTTTTTGCCAATCTTATTACCGCTAAAGGATACAGCTTATGCCTTTAAAAATTGCATGTTATTTGGAGGTACCAAACAATTTTATGAAATCCGGCGTTTATCGCCAAAATCCGAAACATTGTATCAAAAAAGTTAATACAGAATGTAGCAAAGATACTGGTATGTGGTAGTCCACGAAACATCTGCTTTAGTTCATTCAGAAACAAATTTAATCAACCAAAACGTAAAACGTCTGCTACACGAGAATACATGATTTGTTTACAAAGTAGTTCCTAATACACGATTGGGCACATGTGTCCGGCGCATGAGTGAAATGTGAAGGTGTGGAATATCGTAAAATACTGAACGAATCTGACAATGTAAAGTTAACGGAGAAAACATGAGCATATAATAAGTAATAATATTATCAACATTGTTCAATTTAACTAACGCCGATAAATCGGTAGGTTATGAAATAAATAACTGGCAAGAGTATTAAAATGAACTAAAGGAAAGACAAGTCTTCTGTCAGTACATACGAATGCACTTTGATATAAAACAATCCTCTCTACTCCGACTAACAAGAACTCAACCGCTTGAAATCATGTCATTTTAGTCGAAGTTCATAGCAAACGTAACATGTAATAAAGCGAAACATACACGATACATACCCACAACCACATACGGAATATGTGCCGACTTGGTTACACTAACTAGTTTGATATGGCGTACGTATATATTGCCATTAGGGCATCACGTATTCATACGCAATAAAAAATGAGCTCTTTCCCTTGACGTAGAAAGATACACGACTGCGATTGTGTAATTAATAATACAAAACTCATATTTTCCGCTATGTATTTTTAGTCATTCATCGTTGTTATAATATAAACTAGGATAAGTTCAATTAAATGTATCTGAGAATATTTTTAGGAGAATCAGACGTCATATATCAATAGCTTCAGTGCGGGTTCGCAACACACTAATACGGACTGAACATACGTTCTCGACATGAAATATGAAATCGTTTTTGATATAAATTAATATATATTAATAGATATTAAACATTATTGATTTCGCTTTCTATTCCAACAATATAAATGAATATTGTAATTTAAAGTCTAGATTAAATATATCTCAATATAAATTAATATATAATGTTACTGATTTCAACTTCTATTCCATAGCTATCAATTTATATTTTAAATTTACGTTTAGATTAAGTGTTGAGCATGTATAAATGGCTGACTGGCACAAGTACGAGTACTCGACTGTGAACGTATAATTGTCGTGAAACACCAATATTGAACAGTTAAGAAATCATTCATGAAATATGGATAAATACGAATAAGTTTTATGTGATTGTTTGTTCATTGTTTTTTTTCTTCAATGCTTGACAAAGTTAGGTTTCAATATATTAGATTCATGGCGTTTATAATCATCAGGGATAACTTTCAACAGATCAAAACCGTATGTGGAAAATTTTCTTTCACTGATTATGTACTTGTCTTAAAGAACTAGTTTGATAGTTTAATATGAAAAGAGTCACATGTCTCTCATCTTTCTGTATATAAAACATCCGTTTCGTCGTTCTTTGCAATTAGTCACATCATATAATTATGTGTTTTCAAAAGCGCCATGACCTGAAGATAAGCTCTAAATTAATAATCGGCGACCAGAGTTAGAATTGTCCTATATTTCAGGAAATTCACACAGGGTCGCGTTCAAAGTTCGTGCTTGTTCCAAAATGGATTATGCTTATCCTGACTGTTTGGGTATGTCTATTATTTTTGTTTTTGAATTCTATCTTATTATCGTTTATGTTTTGATTCATGAGTTGTCTCCGCAAAAGCTCGAACCACCTTTGATTTCTTGCGCTAAATACATCATATCCTGGTCATTTGTTGAACCGATGAAACATTGCGTCATCCACTGACTGAATGAGCTCAGTTGTGTATCATCTGTAGAGTGGCCTTTGCATAAGTTGCATCAAACCCATCATTGGTTTGTTTAAATTTTGGAAGAGGTTAGTTTGGTAGGTGTATTGAATTCATTCCACACAGATCTTTAGCTTATCTCCCTTGTGTCAGTAAGTCGGTCATGTGCGATCTCTAAACGTAAAAGAGAATTATAAACTTGACGGGAAAGTCTAAGCAGTCTTTCACGGTTTGCTGGTAGTGATTGTGAGGGTGGTTTGGACATGAAAATTGTTTTAGTGGTTGACGAATAACTATCTTTGTTTGTCCACCCTGACTCTCTCGGTTTTGAGGAGGTATATTAGATTGGATAATGATCCATCAATTCCGCCTAAAAATCTCTAACGTGAACTTACGTAAACACTTATGTGAGCAAATGAGGGGATGCAGACCATTGTCGTTACTTGGCCTCTGTTTTTGTATCAGGAAAATAATGATTTGTTTCATGATGGTAGACTACCAAAGCTGGATTTGGCCACTTAGAACCTCTTCCTATACATCTTTGAACGAACTGGGTATAAAACATTACATCAAGCATTATTCCTTATAAATCTACATATTTTAAAGCCGTATCTGTATTTCTTTCTATATATCTGTCTATTTATCTATCTATGTATCGATATATATATATATATATATATATACGAATATAAATAGACAGCTAGATATGTAGCTAGGTATGTTGTCCTTCAATCATATACTTTTGCTTCTCTGTAATACAAGCACAAATGTATTCATTTACAGTGAAATCAAAATGGTTTCTGTCGTCTGTAATAGTAATCGTGGTTGTGGTCCTACTTGTGGCGGCTGTCCTGGCTAAAGCTGCCTTTCGTAAGCTTCGACAAAGTAGAGGTAATATCAAATATCTAAACAATGCTAAACATTGATTAACAGAAGAACATTTTAATTCCTTCGAAAACCTGAAATTCAGTTCTGACTAAAATGATTGATGAAAAGCAGTCCATCAATAAAACAAAAATCGTATTCGTTTCTTTTCTTTAAAAGGACTGGGATAAATATATCACACTATTATAGCTCCTATTTCTTATTATTATTAATGATATTATTACTCAGAGGATATGCCCTGCTCTTATCTTTATTTTTCCCATACACATAAGCTTCGTAAAATATATTGAATATAACTAAATGTAAAGAATGGTTTGAAATTTCTGGATAATTAATATATACAGTAAGTAACATTTCCTAAACAAAGCAAGAAATTGAAAGTGAAAAAACACAGATTTAAATCTCTAGAAAAACTATCAATTATTTGTAAATGCAGAACATTGTCATATTAACATGTACTATTTATGGGGCCCATTCAGCTTTTGTTAATTGAAGGTGAATATAATAAGGAAATATCCACATAAATTACCTTATTCACAAGTCTATTTTATGACACCTTAAAAAATAATGTTCATGCTATTTGACCGAAAGGACGCTTTAAAAAGGTAATAAAACGTGTATCATGGTCATTTTTACAAACTAATTTGGATAATACAGAATAAGATTGGCTACTTCATCTTTGTTCAACGACACATCAACACAAGATATATGATACCATGCCGATGTAATTAGATTAGTAGCTTTACTAGAAAAACACTACGGAAGCCGAACTGGCCCTGTCGAGGCTGAATTCAAACGGCATTCTTAGGGTTTAGAGATCGACAAGCTACCCACTGAACCATCTTGAAAACAAATGAACACAAATATATTTGCAGAACATAAAATGATTGATAGCAAACATATATGTAAATAAAACAACATAAAAACAAGGAAGAAAACAATATTGAAGGTCACTTAGTTTTAAAACCAAATCTTCATCCTCTTGCTATAGAGAAAAATACATTTCACAGTCACAATCACCATAACAATGTGTATATTAAAATACCAAATTGATATTTTCTCAAAATATAAAGCGGTGCTCATCTGACAATGTTGTTCATCGATTAAGCACAACTTCGTATCAGCAATCACTTCAGTATCAAACACCACGATTAGTAATAATATATCCTTTCATTCAGCCAACAGATATGGGAATTGGTCCCAGAATATCGAAATGACATCTAGTGTAAACGAAACTGGAATGATTTCGACGATAAACAGCAATTCGGATATTCTCACCAATTCAATGAGTACCAATTGCCCGGAAAAGGTCAAAATAAAAGAGAAGCAGATTTACCCAAGAGAGTTACGGTGTGTACGATCAGCGCGCATAACAACAAATAAATTCAGGGTGCCTTCTAATTTACCTTTAAGTGAAAAAGTTGAATCAGAAACTATCAAAGAATACGATCATGTCTATGATTATGCTGATCTACGAAACGAATGTTGCTCGAATGAACCATATCTCTGCTTGGAGTCGGAGTTATTAAGAAGTACGCATCCGACTAAGAGTAACGCAGGACATGCTGCAATTGTTCAACGTACTTATATGACTTTACAACAAATTGCACCTGATCCCACTGTTGCAAAGAAACCCAAGACACTAGTTTCAGTAGCCGATTCCTCATATTGGTATGACAAAGTATACACGAAATCATTATCAAGAGTCTATCCATCAACTTTATACGATCGGGTAAAAAAAGAGACAGCTGGGAAGACTCATTGCAAAGGCTACAATGCTGAGCTACGAAGCGCGGAATTTATCAACGAAGTAGTTCCACCAAGATCCTTCGCGTTAGAAGATAGTTTTGCATCAGACGCAGCGAATTTGCTCAACAGATACAAAGGCGGACAACGTGAACAGATGGAGAAAATAGAATCCTTCAGCTCTAATAACTCCGTGCCTACATCAGAATCGTTCGAGTTTCGAGGTAGCAACATTATCTGTTGTGTATATATATATATATATATATATATATATATATATATATATATATATATATATATATATATATATATATATATATATATATATATATATATATATATATATATATATATATATATATATATATATATATATATATATATATATCAAGAAATATTTAAAAGCATCGTCCAAAACCGCTCATTTAGCAAATTTGCACTGAATTTGACTAGAATTATCCTTTTATAAATGATGCCAATAAAACAATGCAGCCTAGGCAAGCATATCAATAAATAAAAGTATCCCAACATTTTTTTATATATATTCATGCACATTTTCATAAATATTCATGCACAGAATTTAAATATGTTGTTTGAAAGGATGCTTGCATGTAAACATTTCAAACTTGACAAACCAGTCGAATCTAATCTTAATAAAGGCGTAATTACTAAACCAATTTTAAACGTCTTCAGAATTAAAACTCAGTCTAATTTTACGAACAGTTACTAACAGTAATGATGCATAGGGTTCGTTCAATTTTGTGCAAATAGCTTAGCAAAAGATCACAAATAAACCGTTTTGTCTCATTCTAAAAATACTAATTTAGGTCAAATTTTACTGAAATAATTATGCTACTCCAGATGTTTTGACCATCCGCTCTTGCATTTGTCTGTTAAAAAAATATCCGATATAGATGCGATTTCGTGTTCCCTTTTCCTCATGTTAAATTCATCAATTCACATTTGAGCGCCCTATATGAATGTTTTTGCAAATGCGTTGTTATGAGTTCAGGTTAAGTGAAAATTTAAGTAAAATATATTAAGTGATAGTTTACATTTAGAAATTATTCAAAACGTGAACATATGATTATAAAGTCTGTAGACTTCAACTATTTATTTCACTTTTGTCTTACATTTACTTCAGAGGACTTGCAAAATCAGAGCTTGTCGCCAAATTTGAACTATGACCTTGCTGGACATGTTTTGCACCATTCTTCTATCAGAGAGATGGGACATCGTCGAAGTAAGTCATGTGGTGCATTATATAGAGATCTAATGGTCGATTCCAGTGTACAATAGTTGTTGAGTTCATTAAAGACGTTAATAAAAGAGGGTTGCTAAGATTCTATTTGTATATTGACGGAAATAAATAAAGACATTCCAATCGCAATCTACTGAAAAATGAACTGGGCGATGTTGATATTATATCTTTAACTGAGAAGCGAATTGATATTTTCATAGGAACAAGCAGGGATGCTCTACAGTTCTCACAAATTCTTCAGCCGGACTGTTATTATCATATATGTAATAATACGGTACTATTAATAATGGAACAAATTGAATCGACATTAAATATAAACATTCCCTCTCTCTCTCTCTCTGTGACTAATGAACAATATGGTAAGTAATGACATATATATATATATATATACATATATACATATATATATATATATACATATATACATATATACATATATACATATATATATACATATATACATATATATATATATATATATATATACATATATATATATATATATATATATATATATATATATATATATATATATATATATATATATATATATATATATATATATATATATATATATATATATATATATATATATATGTCATTACTTACCATATTGTTCATTAGAATCCGAGGAAGAACTTGATGTACTCTTTCCTTTTTCTTAGAGAAAAAAGAAAATATATATAACAATATGGTACCTTTCAAACGAACTCCTGATCAATCTTAGCTCGCATGATGAAGGAATCTGATTGAACGTAGAAAAATATCCAAACTATAAACGTCTTCGTTTTTCAATTCATGAAATGGATGTTTTATGTGCCTACAAACTATAGTTACATTAAGTTTCTGAATAATATTCATTCATTAGATGTCCGTCACTAAAGTAATTGTATTACTTTGGGGAGTGAAGAAGGATTTACTTGCAAAAAAGTAAAAGCACATAATTCCTAGTGCATAAATACATACGAAAATGTGCACGAATGCTGGAATACTGGCTACAAAATGCTCACATTTGTACTAATTAACAGTGAATGGAAAAATAAATCAATACATAAATTAAATAAAGAAATAATAGTAGCTGTGTTTTTTCCTTCTTGTAAATATATATTTCCCCCGATAATATAAAATAACAGAAGAGATCGAATAAGGGCAAAAAAGCCTAATTTTCTTTTGACTAAAGGTTATAATTGAACCATGATGAAAAGTGAAATGTAAACAAAAGAGGTATTAATTTTTACAAATATAAATACTCTCAAAATTGTCTTTAGTTTTTTTGCATTAATTAGCTATGATGGGCTCTAAATGAGAGAGAGAGAGAGAGTGCGACAGAGAGGGAGAGGAAATTTCTAATATTACAGCTAAAGAATAAAAAAATATATTTAAGTTTTAGTTTCCCTTAATGCTTGACAAACTGGCTAATGATGTTATCAGTTTTATCGGAATTGAGGAGTATCCGAATCATAAATCCTTTGCACGAGTGGAACGCGCATATAAGAAGTATATCCCTGCATGTAAGAAACTTTGTACATGAATTTAATATCAAAGCAAAACCAACTTCAAAATTTAAACTGGTTGGTCTTACTGTAGGCAATATCTCAAAAATCCTAACCCTAATCCAAATTTAAAAAATGAATAATATACATTTATCAAATTTAGTTTATTTGACTATAACTACTTTTCTTGGCTTTCAAGAAAAGAAAAAATAATTCGAGCAATAGTTAATTGTATCTAAGCAATATTATTCAATACCATTGCCACTTGCACAATGTAAATTTTCAATTCGATGCCCAACTTTATTATTAACCCTGTTTCATCACTTTCGTTGATTGATATGCTTTCACCATGAGTACCAGCATCACTATTGTTTGATTTATTGAATTATTATCGGGCGAAGGTTAGTAATCTTCTCACAAACGTGGACGCACACACAGAACTCCAACTATTAAACAATTCATCTTTCGTTTGTATAATGTTATTCCTGTTATTGATCAGTTTTGTAAATTAATTAAAGGACAATATTATACAGATATTGGCTGAAATAGGAAATAAATTTTACCTTGAATGTTCATAAATATAGAATCCAAAATGAGACCAGTGTCATCCCAGGCAATGTACGTGTTCTTGTCATTCCATGTTAAGTTTGAAATTGTGAGATGAAAGGTCGTTTCCTTTAAATAACAATTTTCTACACGACCGATATAATCGTCCGCAAGATAGGTACAATTCTTCTGTCTCACATTATAGATTGCCAACGTTCTGCAATTACTAGACCACGTTGTGGTAATTTTGACCAAGGACGTGTTCGTGCTTTTGCACATGAAATCTATGATCCTCGTTTCATCGACATATGCTATGTATCTGCGACCTAAAAATGGAATGTTACAAACTGGATTTATATTATGGAAATTAGAGTTGAATTGTGATACTTGTATTAATACAAAATGTGGCAGGTCCAATCAAATATCAGTTCACATATTTCTCGTAAATTCATTTAACATTTCATTTATCTTTCTTGAAACCTTGAGTTCGACCGCAAGGCTGATCAAATCATTAAGGTTTTAATGAGCATGCAGAGGGAGCGTGGTATGCTGGTAGACAGTAAAATAAGGATCAAATCATAATGATCCAGGTTTCTAGTGGTTTAGATAAACGATTAAAGTGGGTGTACCCAGTGTTATAAGTTGTAAATTGGTACTAGAATCCTCTGGGCAGTTACGTTTATTAGAGTCACTTGATTCGGCTTTCAATGGATGCCAACATCTTCTATCCAATGTGCAATGTAACATTGTTAGTCCCAGTTGTATAATGCAACCAGTCAGCACTGCTGTAAATAGATGTCATCTTATGCTTGGGGGTTTAGCATCTTAGATCATTTGTCTCTGATGTAAATTGGTACTATCAACTGATGGGACGTTATCTTTTCTACATCATATCGACCCATCTTTAAAATGTTACCAGTATCAGGTGGACCGGTGTCACATTCTACCTGAAATAAGCATTCTTTCCAAATCGGCTTTTAAATGGCATTGGCAAAGCCATACTTTCTACACCTTGGTTTGCATATAGTAGAGGCATAGTTACAATATGCGACCAATACATGACATAATCTACGACATCAAAAAGAATGAACAACACTTATCAAACAAATTGTCACCCTGGATGGAAAGACAAATATTTTTGTAAACTACTTTTACGGAGATTTCAAGCAAAACAAAAATTGTATGGCATACCGTATAATAGTTTAAGGTAAGCACATACTTTTAACTGACAACGTTTTGATTTAAAAGAAAATTACAAATATGAGGTAGTTGGATCAGATTTTGTTTTAAACTTACAGATTTTTAAAAGGAAATTTGACATACTTCCATGGTTTCCCAGGGCAAAGTTACATAATTCTTTTATATGTACTTCTCCAAACCCAGAGAAGCCTAACCATCACACGTTAAACAATAACACATGATTTCAAAAGGAGACCTATTACATATCTAATGTATCATCTTTTTTTGAATATACAATGACAGTTTAGCTACGGAAATTATCATCGCAATTACAATGTGTTTGTATAATTGACCTATGAACCTTCACTCACGAATGATTATCGCATGGGGAAACTATGGACCGACATTGGCGACTTTCCAACCAGCGTGATTGAAGACGACGCAGTCACGCACATAAGCTGAGAATTGCAATATTCACATGGGATTCATGACTAATATGAAACAGTATACATATTTAGTTCAATATAAGTTTATTTAAGCTTTGCATTTTGAACATATATTCTCATAACTTCAAGCAGGGTGACCAGTGAATGCTCTGATAATCATAATCTCCGTGCAAAATAGTCAAAACCTTGGACGTCAGAAGGATAATGTTACTATAGCGCAAAAACAGGAACTTACTATCGACTTATCCTAAACTTATTAGTATGATACACTACTTCTATATGTAAGAAATTTGCATAGGCGTGTAGCAGAGGTCATATAACTTAATTTTTAGTTAATGGTTATTAAGAACTGTGTTTAAATTAATTAAATTGGGACTGTATATATCGGAACGTAATCTCTTTGAGGTTCTATGAAATTGTACACGCAGTATAACTACATGCAAAAAACGAATTCTTTTGTAAATAACTAAGTTTCAAAGAATACGTACGTGTGACAAGAATAGTGTGTTTTGCTTCCTCACATGAATCTTTGCCGTAGGTAAAATTTCCACTGTCCGAAAAAGTCACATTATGTAGGAGAAAAGTTAGACTACCATTGATCATTTTCATGTTTGTTATTCGACCAGTGTAGTTTCTGTTAACATCTCTGTTGTCATCAGGGCTCTTCATTGTGTCATACAGCATCACATTAGTGAAATGTAGCTTACTGGTGGAGCCACAAAAGTTTATTTCCAACATAGTTTTTCCATAGTTTTGAACTACATCGATGCTAACAGTTACATTATCTCCAGGATGGTATATGTCCGTTTTTGAACATGCTGCAATAAATAATACGTAATATTCTTATATTGCATTATTAATATTCCGATTTATTATTTGAAATTCAAATAACTCTAATTCTTAGATGCGAATGCAGTAGCTCATTGTTTGCAGAATTTGATCTATAAATACACACTTACTGGAAATATTCACACTATGCAATGGTTAATTTTGTTTTCTGTTAATTAAATACATTTTGCATTAATAATACACGAGTAAACTTAATAGAAATATGTGATAATGAAATAGTTTTATGGAAAGTATTTGATAAATCTCTTTTTATGCATTAATCTATTGTTATCGTTGTTCGTCCTGATTATTGATGACGTTCATTTACGTCCCAAAATTAATGGGCTGCATTTTCACAATTGGTGAACATAAGCATCACACATACATACACATAGAAAAGCACATACTCACACGATCAAACACACAAGACATCAATCGAGATGGTTTGTAAGGCTACCATAAAAAGAAAACAGTAGAACTATGCGTCTTTTATACCGCTAGAGGAAATCATTATCCGGTAGTTATGTTCGAAAAAAAATTCTTTCTTGTTTTTGATACCATCATGTTGATCATAATCAGAAGCTCCGAAAATTAATTTAAACGATAACTCGGTAAACTGAACCACTTTCCCGTAAACGTACCTCTATTTCAGTCATATTCATTGACTCATCCTAACACGATTTCATCATTTTGAAAGAACGGTAGTTTACGCAATGACCTGCTGTTTTGCAATGACTTATGGCTGTGATAAGTTGTAAAATATCGCATGCTTATTGGCAGCATCAACAACTCCAACTGAGCGATGTAACACTACATTTGTTGTCGTTATAGCGCAAAGGATATAACTTACTCAAGAAGAAAAGGCTGCAAGGAGAATACTTTGGCACAAACAAATTCCATGCATCAAAGATAATGAAGCTTCAATTCAATGTTCATTTAAAATTGCTATACACTACCTCTTTACTTACCCTTTATATGACCTATTCCAAACAATAAGAGGAACAAGCATGTCTTGGTTACAGTTACCATTATTTTCAGCAAGCAGTACCTCCACAAATTGTCAAGCGAGAGTAATATGACACTGAAGAATCTCAACAATGCGTCTATTCTTCCATACTGCAGTAATAAATGCTGCTTCTTTAGACTGTCCTGAATGTTCACTGACATAAACAAAGTATTGAGAAATATACTTTTTACATTGTAAGTGCCTGATGAAACACAACAAACTCGTATATAGCTCCAATTCAGGTTCACTGGTTGTAGATATGTATAAATATTATCGATGAAAACAAAAAGGGATCAGGCAAGTCAAAACCACATCACATTTTATCAGTCATTAACAACACTTTGAGAAAGCAATTATAAGTGCAAAGTTTCGGGCAGGAAGGAAGTTTTTTTATTATAGTGCCCAGGGCATCAGGAGACATTACAAACGACATCATCAGGAGCAAAACAATGACAGTAGGCAATATACCATTGACATTAGGTAGAAGAATACGATTTAATCCGATACCTTGACTTCTTCACCACTTTAAACAGCGTTTGACTCGTGTAAAAAGATACGAAACCAATGACGAATAAGATTCATCTGAGCACAGTTAAATCAGATTTATAATTCTTTAATACAAGGAATCAAGTGTTTGTCCTACAATATATGAATCTGTGCATGGTGATAAAAGTGAGAGCATTTCATGTAGTGTGTTGGGGGGGGGGGTGAGAGAGGGGGGAGAGAAACGTATAGGGAATGCAAAACACTTGAATTATAAGGTACTGTGACTTGCTTATGCTTAAAGTATTTTAGAAAGAAAATGGTCCCATTGTCAAAAGCAACCGATGATTTGAGACAGTCCCAATTTACAAAGCGAGCATTATTATTAACAGTGCTAATTCTTTAACGAAACCGTGTGCTTAATCTAACATTTTGAATCCGTCTATTATAATGATATAAATGAAAAGTACAATATATTTTTGTGCAAATGATAAACTCTTTTCCAGTAAAATGTCTATGTTAAATAAGATCAAATGTATTATTAAAATAGACAATATAGCATAATGGTATCTAAATCTAACCAGCTGTTTGTTAAATATAAACATGTATGCTAAAGTTAATTTCTCTATTATTAAGTATTTACCAGTCGGCTCGGACGGACGAATATACTGACAGATAGTTCGACTAACTTACGTAAAAAGGGGTTAAAGTAACCGTGAGGGATTAGCCGGGATGGATTGCATTGCTGGCCTAAGCGAACAGGAAATATACTGATTTCATACTTATCGCACAATGTAACTGATAATTAATGTATTTACCACATCCGTATTTCCGCTTACTAAAACCGTAAGAGACAGGAAGTGATAATAATTTACATGAAACAATATGTTTCAGATAAGAATAGGAAATTTAATAACACATTGAACACAAACAAGCGCTACTGAGATGAAGAAAGTATATAAATCCTTATATTTCAAATAATACGAAACACATTTGTACAGGTCTGAAAATAAAGTCAGGCCTTCTAACCTGATATTAATCAAATCAACCCACACCAACAACGTTCAACATTTTAAATTATCATGAAGAAATTCAATAGGTTCTATATAACACTACAAACATTGGCTTAACATTGTAAATTTTAATCACATTAACACTAACCAAGTACGCGAGCTGTATATATACACATTTGATGACCATGTCTTCATTTGACTGAACTGATTGACCTTAGCGTTGCAAGATAGGTCTGATATAAATAAGCGTGCTTAGGATGCTGGATAATAATGTGCCCAAGTATCTGTTTAACTAAAATGTCTCAAATAGTCTTACTCGCCTAATGTAGCCTTTATTAAATATATTTATTATTGCTTGGTTTCAAGCTAGAAAGTTTTAATACTTGTAAATGACATAACTTCTTCATATTACTTAAGCGTGATCAGTACACCTCAATAACTATTTCTTGACTGGAAGAGACCCTTATGAATATTCCACTTATTATCTTATAAGTTACAAAGTTTATTTCTCTCTGTCGATGTTTGAATTTGTTTGGAAGAGTAAGTGAACCTTATGTTCCCTAAGTTTTCATTAGTTAGGAACCGTGAGGTTAAACATTATATCTTTCACGATTGGTAAAAGAGATCTTATAATTTCTAACTGTTGTGTTCAAAACTTGTTAAAATCCTGTTTTTGGTATATTTGATATTTCTCGTAACATTTTTTACTGCTCGCCACATTAAGTATAATTATTTATTATTTAATATATAAAACATATATCTGTGAAAATGTTCATTTAAACCTAACATATTTACAGTTAGTAAAACATCTGTTTAATTGTTTTACATTTAGAGGAAATTTCGTCATATTCTTCGATAATATGTTGCTAGATTCAAACGTTTAGCAGTAATGTCAGCTTCAACTTATTTAAATGTTTCAGGACAATTTCATTTTCTGCTAGCGTCAGTTTTCTTAATTTACGTTTAGTCTGGACTAAAATTTTACATCTCGTTGGGATCTTTTCTTAGTCTTCACTAAAATCATTGACGGCTTAGAAGATTTGTACAATTTTTGTCCAGGTCATTATAATCTAATGTTCCTGATTTTTTTTATAACGTTCGCTAAATGCTGTGATTGTTCAAAAGTCTAGTATTACTTCTAGCCTCTATCATTATTATCAGATTCCAGATGTTTCATACTCTCAGATACTATCTGGTACAATTCCAGAAGTGTCCTGCTAATTTTATTAACATCCAGGTTAGTTTCATTATGAGCTGGATCCTTTGATTGAATCTATCTCTAAAATCAGAAAAATATATGCAAATTTTATCATACGTCCAACATGGTTTAATGTATGGGTCATCATCATCATCATCAGCCTCCTGACCTAGTGTGGTCGTCGAGGCGCTGTGCATCTGAGCAGTTCCCTCCACTTGTCTCGATCATGTGTCAACGCCTGTGTCTCCGCAAACCTTTTCCTGGTCCATTCTTTGATGTTTTTAGTCCAATTTTGTCTCTGTCTTCCTCTCCCTCTGCCACTCTTCTTCATTTGTGATGTGGTCCATGTAAGAGATGCCAAGGATGGTACTGTAGCATCTCATTTCAATGGCCTGGATTCTTCGTTGTAATAATGTTGTCAGGGTCCAGGCCTCACATGAATACAAATTCATTGAGATGACTAGTGCTCGCAATAGTCTGATTTTAGTTTTCAGACAGGTATTCTTGTCTCTCCAGATGGGTCTTAGCTTTGACATAGCTGCTGTTGTTTGTGCTGCTCGTGACAAAACTTCTACTCTTGATCCCTATTCGGTGATTATGGAACAAAGATATTTGAACTGGCTCACTGTTTCCAGTTCCTGTCCTCTGACTTTAATCTTGGCTGAGATTTGTTTGCCACTATTTGTCATCAGCTTTGTCTTCTCATCGCTTACCTCCATGTCAAATCTGGAAGATGTTTCATCCAGGTTCTTCACTAAGGTGGCAAGCTCGTCTTCATTGCCTGCCAGCCCATCAATATCGTCTGCAAAGCGGAGGTTGTTGATGTTACGCCCTCCAATGCTGACTGTCCCACAGTGGTTTTCCAGGGTTTCGCTCATGATGCGCTCTAAGGAGATTGGAATGCCAAATTTGGCAGATATGCTCTAAAACACTGAGAAGATCATTGTGGACCTTCTTGCAATGAGCTTAAGAATGAAAGAGGGACATGGCTACTCGAGTTCGCAAGCTACAACAACTTGGTACTAGCCAAGACAAAGCTCCACGATGCTGGACATGGCACGCTCAAAATGGAACCCATCATAACCAGATCGACTACATACTAGTTCAAAAACGTTACCGATATGGCATCAATTGAGCAAAAACAGGGACTTTCCCGGGTGTGATCACGACCTCGTGATTATGAACTTTCGAGGTAGTCTGAAAAAATAAACAATCCAAAGAACATCAGTCTCAAATTCAACCTTGAAAAACTGAAGGAAAATTTGCTCCACTCCTTGTGATGCATGGCGATGTTAAAGTAATGACAGACAATTTAAACACAGTCATGACAGCAGCTGCCAAGGACACCATTGGTCTCCATCGCCCAAAGAAAACCCTGGGTTACAGAAGAGATTCTGAAGTTGTGTGATGCCCGAAGAGACCTAAAAACACCAGACACGTAACAGGGGCAATGGAGTACAGAGAAATAAACAACAATATCAGAAAAACGTGAAAAAAGCAAAACAAGATTGGACTGGACAAAAGTGCACATAAATCAAGAGCAGTATGATAAAAAATAGCATCAAAAAGGTATTCTGAATTGTGAAAGACCTCACCAGACAGAAGCAGTCAAGAGTCAGTACCATTCAAGACGAAAATGGAAAATGCCTCACATAAGCGAGTAACATTGCAGAAAGATGGAATGAGTATTGCAAAGAACTCTGGAAACATCAGTCCACAGGAGACCCAGAAGTTCAAAACTCCTCAAATGATAATGATTTCCCCATTCGCAAAGAAGAGGTGGAGTCAGCAATAAGAGCACTGAAGAATGGGAAGGCAGCTAGCGTAGACAACATCCCAGTTGAACTAATCAAGAATGTGGGGGCATCAGTGATAGAGCTACTAACAAAAATATATAACAAGCTCTGGCAGACAGGTGAATGGCCAACACAGTGGACCCAGTTACTGATTATAACACTCCCCCCAAAAAGGCAATCTCCAGCTGTGCCAAAATTACAGAACTATGAGTGTGATCAGCCATCTAGTAAGGTGATGCTGAAGATCATTTTGAACAGACTGAAACCACAACAGAAGACATAGTCGTTGACGAATAGGCTAGGTTCTGGAATGGAAGAAGCACAACAGAACAAATATTCAATCTAAGGGTTCTGTTTGAAAAGTACTCGCAACATCAACAATACATCTATCACGTGTTCATATATTTCATAAAGGCCTTTGACAGAGTGTGACGTGAGGCATTGTGGGTAACAATGAAGAAGTACAACATGGGTCAAAAGTTGACCAATACCATCAAGCAGCTGTACGCCATGGCTACCAGTGCAGTAATTGCCCAAGGAGCTGCGGAGGATTGGTTTCAGACAACAGTCGGGGTACGTCAAGGCTATCTCCTCTCACCAACGCTTTTCAACGTATGGGTGAAATGTTATATATATACACGTATATATTGTTACAAACCAGGGGTCTTTACTCGCCCGAGCGATTCTCAAACCCTGGGGTGATTCCCGCTAGAATTCATACATTTACCCGAAAATTCCAAAGAATTTTTTTTACATCAGTTGTAAATTAGAAAGCCCAACGTGACCGTTTTATACATAAATTTTGCTCTCATTAATGAAAGACCACCGATAAAACAACTAGCCAAATATCTATCAACCGCACATCTGCATGGTTTCTCTTCATCAGGTATCCGTACCGCCAGCCGTTCACACCGTAGAAACTATACGAGTATCCCTTAACACTGTGCACTATTTGAACTCCGCCAATTTGGTCAGTCAATGTATGCTTTCTTTGCATATTTCGCCAATATAACTGCACTGCATTTACCACCATGGAGAAATAAACGGTATATGCCGAGTTCCTTCTTATTTATTGCTACCGTAAATACTGCCACTGTTGTCACACCACCAATGCACACCAGTAGATTTTAATATGGGCTATCTTACTCCATGGACATTCATTCAGTTTTGGCCTGCATTCACTACTAGTAAACCATGGCATCATGGAAAGTCACTACCACTTCATTCCGTGACGTTTGCTCCGAGTAACTGGCTAATTTTTTCGGGCTAAGGATATTTCCATTGCGGTGAATTCCATGAATCACACAAGTAATCACACAAAACTAAGAATTCTGTCTATCTATCTATCTATCTATCTATCTATCTATCTATCTATCTATCTATCTATCTATCTATCGATCTATCCATCCATCCATCCATCCATCCATCCATCCATCCATCCATCCATCCATCCATCCATCCATCTATCTATCTATCTATCTATCTATCTATCTATCTATCTATCTATCTATCTATCTATCTATCTATCTATCTATCTATCGTTAGGTCTGTTGACCTAACCTTTATCGAATCAGCCTTACAAACATCACGTGGACCAAGGGGAAAACCAATGTACTAAACTCAAGTCCAAGTAAGAATATTATCTTAAAGTTTAGTCTACGATCTTTGACAAAGGTTATACCAACATTATAGACAAAGGCTACATTTAAAACATTTGTAATGTACTTTGAGAAAACAAAATGTGTGTGTTTGAAGTTTAAACGTAGCTTTAAAAATGTGAGTCATCTCGCTACGGTGTCTGCAGTTGAGTACTTTATAGTTATGTCAGGCACTTGGGCAGTATGCAACATACATGTATCATGATGTCCTACTCTATCATATTATCCTGACACCACGTTTAGACGTCTGAACACTAACATCTTATTTTTGAGCGACAAGCGAGGCAGCTGCTAGTACCATAAGTCTTTGGTATGACTCTGTCCAATGAGAGTCAGAGAGTAAACTTGAGTGGTATGGGTATGTCTCACGACCATCAGGACCTGCCAAGACGACCATGCAAGGCACTGTACAAGAAAGAAGAAAGAGAGGCAAGCAAAGATAAAGGTGGGAAGAAAACACCTGAGATTGGACAGGCGTGACATTGAGCGACTCACTGAGACAAACGCCCGAGAGGAATGGAGGAAGCTGGTTGTTAGGTCTTGTGAGGTACCCCAACAGTCTACCATTCTACGGTACTGATGATGGTGATGATGATGGTGATGATGATGGTATGACTCGACTGGGGTTCGAACCCGCAACCTCTTGCATTTGAGGCGGACGCTTAAGCTACTTAAAACACCAGAACGGCAGAAATAACTTTTGTGTAGTGCCTATATTACACAAACTAAATAAAATATCAAAATAAGATATATACTTGTTCCTATACCGTGAAATATATGAAGATAAAAATGAGTGATATTAATATGTCAAGAAGTATAAAAGCGAGAGACTTTTTAACACGTTCCTTTTAAGGGAGGCAGAAGGAGGAACATCACTATGTTTGGTTTAAATAATCTCATTCCTTTCAAACATAACTCAAACTTTCAGGAGATAAAATAAAAAGGATAAATTGATTGTAATTTCGTAACTTCTTGAGAGTTTTCCTTGGTAAATCTGTGAATAGTATCCACACTTTATGCAATCTGTTAAAGATATATTACTGAACATGATATTTATTAATTGCGTTACAATACTGAATTTAAAAATAAAAATGAATAAAAAGTAATTGATTGCAGGATAGGGAAATTGAAAGGTTATTTTTTCTCTCAATGAGACATAAGTCTGCAAAGTGCGCAAATAATAGACTCTTATGGGTTTCTTTTATCAGTCTCCTGATTTTGATTCCAATAGTTTGAAACTTTACGTGAAAGCAGAAGTCAAAAGAAATCAAAAGAAACAATCTGTACTGCTATCTTTTACTAATCAAAAGTCTGCTATTAATGACACGGACAGTTTGAAACAACGTGTTAAATAAGAAAATGAAAGTCAAACATTATTTTTGAGTACTGGGATATACAGTAGCTTTGGGGTACGTTCGTGAGAACGGATGTTACCTAAACGTTTCTACTGAACTAGAATGTAATATTTTGCTGCATGTCTTACGATCGATATATAATAAGACCCTTCGACTTAGAGACCAATGACATCATTCATGCCACCACCACAACCAGTATCACAACCATCTACATCTTCATTATCAGATGTATGTCAACCAAAATGAAAAAGGATAAAGAAGTACGTAGAAAATAGAAGCAATTCCCGAAACTCTTTAAAAGTCGAGAAGGTGAACGTAGGTATTGGACTGAAACTGCTTAGAGCTGAATTAGAGTGCTAAATGTTAACAGAAGAAGTCGTTCCTCGGCGATTGTGGGATTGTGTAGCTCGTATAATCAATAGCATTGGTGACTTTAGTTCCAAGGACGAAACTGGTTTACAAAGTATGAGGGCCAAACGGTTTTTAACTGACTGCTGGACAGGGATATGTGTAAGTGAATCTTCGCAGGGATTTTTATGAGATCGTTCCTTAACCATTTATCTGGATATGTGGGCCTAAAATGTGTTTCTCATCATCTGGATGCGACCAGATAACATCATCATCTTTTCATATATATATTTTATACCACATATCTTAAAATAACATGGCATTTAAACCGTTGGTTTAAAGCAGTCTGATACATCAATACCTTTGATATATAAAATTCTTACGTGGCCTTGTCGATATAATCAGCATATATAAACATTCTTGCGACTATCTGTAGTTATTTCTAGATCAATGATTAATTTCCACACACTAATCATTAATGACGTATGAAAATAGCCTTACAAAGTATTAATAATCTTAGGTTTCTAAATAAATTTAATATGGTACATGTTTTCATCGAATCATTTCTTCTTTCTGTTCCCCTACCATCTAATGCATAACGGACAAACTAGGCAGAAATGTAAAGTGAGCGAGAAAAGTAATTTTGTTTGGATTAAAGCTTGAAATAGAAATTACAACAAGTAACCAACAATAACACTGGACAACAAATTTTTACAAAAGTCATGTTACTGAAATAAAATTAGTCAATTCTTATCAATTTTTATGTGCTGAACACGAATATGACAGTCAAATTGCAAAATTGGCTCTAGTTTTTTTGTAATCTGCAAGAAATTAATGTTTACATAACGAAATGCATTCCAATAGTAAAAGGTCAACTGTAATAGCCTACCTATAAAAAATCAAGTCATTGACTACATCTTAGATTTCTTCGCCTGTCTCTTGTACAGCTGTTCGGGAGCATCTCTGAGGAGTGTCCAGCAGTAGTCAGCCAGCATTGTAGTGGACCATTTTCCCTGGTATCTTTGTTCCATTGTTGCGATATCTTGATGAAAACGTTCGCCGTGTTCATCACTAACAATACCACAGTTGCTAGGAAAGAAATCCAAATGGGAATGAAGGAAGTGAATCTTTAGAGACATATTGCAGCCAAGTTTCTTATACTTCATCAACATGTCTTCTACTAGTTCCTTATAGTTTTCTGCCCTAACATTTCCGAGGAAGTTTGTAGAAACTAGGCGAAAAGCATTCCATGCTTGTTTCGCGTCACCTTCCAGCAAGTTGTTGAACCGGTCATCTTTGAAAAGCTCTCGAATCTGAGGACCCACAAAAACTCCCTCTTTAATCTTTGCTTCGCTGAGTCGAGGGAATTTTTCATGCAGGTATCGGAATGCTGGCAAAGTCCGGTCAATGGCTTTCACGAAGTTCTTCATCAAACCTAGTTTGATGTGAAGGGATGGTAGCAAGATTTTCTGAGCCTCAACCAGAGCTGGGTGTTGGATATTCTTCTCTCCAATGGCTACATTCTGCCTGTGAGTCCATTCCTTCCTCATGTAGTGCATTTCCCTTGCTCGGCTATCCCACTCGCATAAGAAACACATGTATTTTGTATATCCTTGCTGCAGTCCCATTAAAAGGGCAACTACCTTCAAATCACCACAGAGGTGCCAGCTGTACTTGTTATACTCAATGGAATTCAGTAGCTGCCTTAAGTTATCGTATGTCTCTTTCATGTGGACAGCATACGCTACTGGAATAGATGGAAGAATGTTTCCATTGTGCAAAAGCACAGCCTTGAGACTCAGTTTCGAAGAGTCCACAAATAGTCTCCATTCTTGTGGGTCATGAGTGATTTTTAAAGCATTCATGAGGCCCTCAATATCGGAACAGAATATCAGATTACTTTCCTTTCTGAAGAAAGGCTCCAATTGCTGGTGGCGCTTTCGATATGCAGTAATTGTGACATCTTCTTCTAGAAGATTCCATTGTTGGAGTCTTGATCCTAGCAATTCTGCCTTGTTCTTTGATAAGTCCAAATCACGAATCAGGTCATTTAGTTCTTCCTGTGTTATTCTGTGTGGGGTTGATGATGCACCACAGTGAAAATCTGGATCACTGCATGCTGATGGACCAGGAGAAGAACAGGTCGACTCACCTTTGTCTTCGTCAGATGAATCAAGAGAATATTCTGCTGGAGGTTCTGGAATAGGAAGTCCCTCACCATGTGGAACTGGTCTCAATGCAGACGGAATGTTTGGGTAGACTATTCTCGACTTCTTTCGCTTCGTTATTCCGCCGGAAAGAGGAGGAACCAAGCAGAAGTAACAGTCATTTAGGTGGTTGCTTGGCTCTCTCCACACCATTGGGACTGCAAACGGCATTGATGACCTTTTGCAATTCAACCACTGTGAAAGCTGTGTTGTACATGTAGCACAGCATATATGCGGAGCCCAAGGCTTGTCTTGGTCACCAACCTTGCATCCGAAGTAAAGATGATATGCCTTCTTCACTTGAGAATTGATACTTTTCTTCTGGTTGGCAAATGTCACTTCCCCACAAATATAGCAAAAATTGTCCGCGGTATTAACACACTTTCGAGGCATTACTGTTCTTTATTGTACGTAAATGGATAAAATAATAAGTTTTATGTAACAGTAGCTTGAACTGTCTCGCACAACGTCTAAAATATTTTAAATGCTGAACCTATCTGATTGGGCTTTATATAGTACACTGCTTACGTCAGCTTCAGCAGCCGCCTGGCATTAGTATAATAGGCCTACACATGTATAGTACACTGCTGACGTCAACTTACTTCAGCAGCCGCATGGCATTAGTATTGCATTGCATCAGAAAATGATGCAATCAACTGTGGATGATGTGAGCATGATGGTATTATGCATTGTTACATCATTATTCCGGATGTTGCTGCAGTCCTACTGGAGAAATTTACACAGTGAAACATAGAAAATGAGGTATATGAATATCTTCAAAACGAGAGCCAATACAAATTTTTCACGGTTATATTCGTGTTCGGCACACCAAAATACTACAGATTAGGGCCTTTTCAAGTCAGTAATGATTTCACTGTTGACCAGTGTAATATGTTTCGTCGTAAATATACGAGAGCTCTTTCTTTGGGATTTATCTACAATGTTTAACAAGGTTAGAAAGTTGCAAATAATGTCGACATTATATAGTAAATTCCTCGGTTACGTGATACACATACTGGGAAATATTTAATGTTTTGTTGGTATTGTTTCGTAAACATAATATAAGGTTCTAATAATCGATTATTATTGATCCAATATAAAATGTCAAAAGTCCTCTCTTTCTCTTTCCCTCCCTCTATCTGTTTATCTCTCACACTCTATCTCTGGAGCATATTAGCAAGATACGGGCTAAACTCTATGAAATGACGAAGATGATCGTTTGTATCATCCCATGATGTCCCCGGACTAATGAAAGATGGTAGTGGATATGTCAAATCGACCAAAGGATGAGAGAAACAAAGAGAGACAGAGAGAGACAGAGAGAGATAGAGAGGGGAAAGAATGTTAAAGTCAAACCGACCAGAGAGAGAGAGAGAGAGAGAGAGAGAGAGAGAGACGGAAAGACAGAGAGAGAGAGAGAGAGAGTTTATGGTCGGTTGTACTGTTCCTAAAGCTGAATAATGAATAATGACTTAGATCAACTGTAAATATATTGAAATATTTTGAATACCTCTTGTTAGTGCGTCATTTTGCTTAGTTTCTATTATTGGTTTCCATGAGCCAGTAGGTGAATGGCTTAGCGTTCATGTGAATATCCTAGCAAATCAAATGCTTGTAGTGATCTACGTTTATTACGAAAACCATCTTTCATCTTTAAATAATGAGTGTGTATTATATTGATAAATCATTGTGAAGAAAAAATAAACTAAACAAAAGAAAACATCAAAATTATCAAAATGCAAAGGTGATTGTGAATAGCCACAAAAGGCATATAAATACATTTTGTAGCGGACACACTCGGGGATGTGAGTGGTCAATGCACAGCTGCCTGTAGTAAAATTTAACTCCTTTCAAAGGCAAATATATGTATTTGTATGTGATATAAATAAGATATATGCACAGTATATACGATGTATCAGTGCTATGCTACTCTTTGCATAAGTGTTTAATCAAAATGAAAATCGGCAAGACTCGTTTCCTTGTGATGAAAAATTTAGACATCTCTTGGTATATCATTGATACAGCGTACATACTATACATATATTCTCTTCCTCTCTCTCTCTCTCTCTCTCTCTCTCTCTATATATATATATATATATATATATATATAGAGAGAGAGAGAGAGAGAGAGAGAGAGAAAGAGAGAGAGAGAGAGAGAGAGAGAGAGAGAGAGAGAGAGAGAGAGAAGAGAGAGAGAGAGATTGGTAGATACATATTTTTGTGCGTTAATAACACATACATTAATAATAACACTGCATTCAAAGTGATGATATAAAGCAAATAGATATACCAATACTACTGGTATATCAAATTCTGGTCCGCCCATTGAGTAAAAACTACAATGTTCATAATATCAATGATACATAGTTGCAATAGCCGGTCGATACTGTAAGTTAAATTTGTCGGTTGCTATGCACACATACTGTAACTTATGTAAAATGCTTTACTGTTGTTGTTTTAGTTTCGTAAACATATTGCAATGTTCCGAATGTCTAGTATTATTAATTAAATATACAAATATCTGAACGGCGGCCTCCCTCTGTCGCTCTCTCTCTTTAGACAATCATAACAAGACATGGGCGAAAATCCATGAAAGTTCGGGCATTGGGGATTTTCGCTTGTGTCATACGTGGACCTATCAATAACGTTAAGTCAAACCATCCACAGGAGAGAGAGAGAGAGAGAGAGAGAGAGAGAGAGAGAGAGAGAGAGAGATAATTGTATTTTCAGCAGTAATGTTAATTAAAGCAGAATAAAAATATCGATCGACTGTCAATATATTAAAGTGCTTTAATTACCTCTTGTGGTCCGTTATTTTGTTTAGTTTCTATTCCACGCTAATGTCCATACGTCAGTACGCAATTGCCTAAGCGTTCAGTGTTGTAGATAGGTGGTTTAAGACCTAGTGCTCTGCTTTCTTCATAAAAGCAATCTTTGATGTTTAAATCATAAGTGTGTCTCATATTGATTTAATCACTGTGAATACAAAAAGCTTAAAAAACGAATCAACTTATCACTTTCAAATGTAAGTGTAAACAACACGGAAAGGGATATAGTTGCATTTTGTAGCGGACACACTAGCAGGGATTTGATGAGTTAATTCACTCGGTCAATACACAGCTACTTACCCAGAGCTTATCTTAAGTCCGTTCAAAGGGCAAAAATCTCTATTTGTATGTGATATAAATATATTATATGTATAGTATGTACGCTGTATCAATCATATACCACTCGTATCAGTTTTGTATTAAAAGGATACTCGGTAAGCCTGGTTTCCTTATAATAAAAAATGTATATATCTCATGGCATATCATTGATACAGCGTACATACTATGCATATATTATTGGATCTTTAGACATACTCATATTTCAATAATATTTGTTGATAATTTCCATACGTTGATGATACATGTTGGCAATGGATATAATGTTTGATTATATTTTCAAAAGTGATGTTTTTATTTTATCCGTTTAAAAACGATTCTATTTTCCTATGTAATTTGGTGAACATTGTGCGGATGAGCAAAGTAGGTTTTTCGTTGGTTTTACGTAGTTTCTTAGAGCCTAAAATAAGGGTTTTAGAAAATGTCCCATAGCATGGATCATCTTTAATTTTACAATAGTAGATAAGCATCTTATTCAAAACGTTTGTTAAGTGTTATATATAGATAAAATCCAACCTGGTTTCAACTTGCTGTAATTACTACTGTACTTATTATTTCTTTACGTTTGCCTTTTAAATAAAGTAACTAACAAATATAACAACACTTTCATTGGAACTTACACAAATTAGTCTTGGCCATTAGATTGTGACCAACAATATTTTTTCTGTTTCCAAGATTGCCACTAGTAAAATATCCTAGTGTGTTAAATATGAGTTGGGAGTAACAGTTCCTTGGAGGCTATAACACATTGTACACATTACTCAAGGACATAATGATTATATCTCCCGCAAAAATTATGTTGACATTTCTCCATCGTTGTGCATCTATTATTCTAACACATAAGCATTGAAAACCAAACATTATTTGCTAAATCATTCATCGATCATGTTCCTTTGAGGATGCCATTAGAAATGATATGGTAGTTGTAAGAAATTTTCCAGATTTGATTTTAAAAGGTTATTGCCTAAGTTTTGAACCTTTCATTTCACCGGGCGTCTATAATGTATACTGTAGGAGTAAGGGGCTAGAATATATCAAAGAGACAAGAACGAAAAAAAATTTGGTGTCAAAATACAATATTTTACTTTTTAGTAATAATTCGTATATATTCCTAGATTTTGCCGCAAGCCTCTACGCGTGTATAGGCCTGTCCATCTGCGATCAGTCTCTTGTATTTGAATGTTTTCCTGGCAAATTGGTGAACACCTCTGTGACTGTCACCAATTTTAACATACTTAAGAGGAAATATTTGAAAACTTCAATGATAGCCCGGGGTTAGAAGATTCGAATAAGAAGATGGGGAAACGTTTCAGTCCATCTAGGAATCAAATATGACAGCGGTTTAGACACTGTTAGTGAGAAAGTAATCTTTATATCTCTTACATAACCGTGTTTGGATGACAATTGCTAAGACTACCAAGAAAGGAATGGAAAAAATACCGAGGTAAGGGTCGTCGTACTATTACGGATCAACACGATGAAGACACATATATCCTTTGTATCAAGTATCGAGTTTCACGTTCTATTAAATCGTATGGGACAGGGTCCGGAAAATAATTGGCATAAATAAAAACTAATGCACTAAAGGGACATGCGAAATTGAGGTTGGTCCTATCAAATGTTAACAGTTTAAACAAAAGTTCGTCTATTCTTATACTTTCCTCCGCGTCAAAGACCAAACAGAACTGGTTCATTCAGTGTTCAAATGGTTTTTTGCCAAAGATCATAACAAACCTTCCACTCTTTGAACCACACGACTACATTGATTCCGATGGATAAAGCCTATGCTCCATCACCTTGTAACACGCTACTATCATATAGCTGTCACCTCACCGCTTAACATTTTCACGTCAATAGGGAACATGTATATTCGTACCAAACCTCCGACGATCGCCAAGTAACACTAACTAACAAGTTGTAATGATCAGAGAACAAATGAATAATGAAAGACTCCCCAGTATCTTGAATCACAAGAACTACAACTCAGTCTTCAGCTAGGTTTCTAGTACCAGATACGTCCATGTGACACACATGTACAAATTAAAATCTAATTAGATTTGAAGCATTAATTAGGTGCTTTCTTAAACACAGAATATATAAAGAACGCCTCTGCCCCAGTTCACATCCTACAAGAAATCCAATATGGGCGACGGACATTTTAAATAATGCTTCCTCGTTAAAGAAATGCACAGATTAGGTGGCAATATAGCGCGTATGCAATGAATTTATAGAGGTTATCACTAGTTTCATACCGACTATAGTTATATACGTTTTCCACAGGTTCACCATATGGTATATAAAATTAAAGGGTTTTGTTACTTTCCTGTATATATTGTTTGGCTTTGTTTATAATAAAAGGAAATACAGAATTACTAAATGTAGCATATATCCACATAACTATAAAATAATATGACCATCTGCTATGAATTTCAATTTCATTTCAATTGAATATTTTCCACAATATTTTTGGTTCCTCCGGGACAGCATATATATCTCTGGCGGGAAATGTATGATTAATTCAATCTCAAGTTTAAAAGCATATCAAAGAAACTAGAATTCTTTCTGCGAACCATAACTCCAGAAATAATCCGTTTTAGTCTCTTCCAGTGCCTCCAATAAACACAATATCAGCAGATTATATAGTGTCCTTGACCATTTGAAGAATAATATAGTCTTTGTTACAGCCATTTTGAATCAACGTTTGCCCTGAAGCTGCTGTGTAGTTAAGATCTGACCAGTATGTCATTCAGCTTTCGTTAGTTCCTGAAACGCATCCAAAACGTAGTTGTGTCAGATAAGACTGATTCTTTAATAGCAATTTAACCTATAATATGACTTCTTGATGCGCAGAACGTCGAAATTATTGGAGTAGAATAACTTTTGAAGGTGGAATAGAATTCAGCCCTCGTCCTGCATACGTGAATAACTAATTTTTTTATCGGAATCAACATAAATCTTATTGTTTGTTTCACTCTACAATAAAACTACAGCTGTATATGCGGCAGCTTTAGCTCCTTGTCCTTTATGCTAATTGGTAAATTTCCGATAAGATTAAATACTATTGTAATATCACAACGTGCCATCACTGTTATATTATATACCTACAAGAAAGGATACAGCGGCAAACCAAGTGAATGCATAGAATATCTACTTTGAGTATGTTTGAAACTCAATGTGCATCTATGTAGCTGAGATGCTTTCTAGAGTTGATGACAATACACTAATGTTACAAATAAAGATGGGGCTCAGAGTGACTGAGTGGTCCAAAGAGCTAACCGTCACGGGTTACTGACGTCTCGCCTTTATCTACGTGGGTTCGAGTCTCGGGCTCGGTCAATATAATTACATGAGAAAGCTTGACAGTAGCTTTTCCGGGTCGGTGGTTCTTTCAGGGGGTTTCCCTGGTTCTTCCTCCAACCTTTATACTGGCCGCTATGTATAGCCTTTATTGTGCTGATAATGGTTTTAAGCCTAACAACAAAAACAACAACAACAAAATAAAGCTGTACTGATGTAAGAGCAAGGACAATAACTTCATTATTAAAAATACCTACGGAATTTTCTTGTATTCTTCTTTTACATAATAAGATATATTGTTAATGATACATGCGTCTGCTTCTTGATATGTTCACATATTAACATAAAGCACTCGGCTTACATCACCATAAATGAATTCCATCTGCAGCCACATCTTAAACCTCGTTAGGCAATTTTGCCAAACAACTGTCAAAATGAAGAAGAAAAGAAAAATCCGATTTAATGTCAGCTTCTTCAAGAAAGTTCCTGGTAATTACCATGAATACGCTTATTGTTTTAAGCACGCATCCTTGCCCCAAATTTTCACATTGGTGCATAACAAGCAGGTTATCAATGTGTTCTGTAACCGAACGTAGAAAAGGAAAACCTGAGACGCATTCTCTGGTATAGCTCCAACTGTCATACTTTCTGATCAAACATTTGTAATTAGCATACTTTTTTAAAAGGTCACGTTTGCCAAAATGGCACGAGGATACAAATAAATATTGGTTCTCGTGTAGAATCGTTTCAAATTTCCATCCATTGACTTGAATAGAATGCTTCACTTTGAAATCAGGAAACAATCATTGTTCGATGTTGAAGCTTTTATAAACGTTGTAACTGTATTTATACTGCATTATCGTATGAAATAATGACATACTTTGTTTATTGATTCGCTCTTACAGTAATAGTGTTCTTTGACTTCCACCGATCATTCAAGAAAAGATTTCATTGTCTGGCAGACAGCTTCAATCATCTCAGCTCTTTTAATAGCTCAGATATAAGCAATATATTCGGAGTCCAAAGCAACGTCCTTCACTAGTTAAATTTACCACTTCCTCAATTAGTTCAGCAACAGACTTTCAATGTTTTGAATGTATTTTGTACATGTCATGTATCGACTGAGCTAGCTTTGTTACTTATGTTTCAGTATCAATCTAGCGTCGAATAGTTTTGATTATCAGCTGATGTGGCCTAGAGTATTATTTTGCGAATGATATTGGTCAATTGATAGCTCTAAAATGGGCATGATACTTTGCCTGCCATATAATATCCTCAAGCGAATTATTCCTTATTTACGTAAGTGTTTAGTATCAGTCAAACCATTAGCTGAGGCAAGGTAATGACAGATCGCTGTGCTTTGGGCACATATAGTTTAAAATGCAGTTGTAGATATAATAACATTGCATAAAACGTTATTGATAAAGAATTTCGGTACACATTTCACATTTTCAGCGACATGCAATGAAAGAGAGAGAATGTAATATATCTAAGACCAAAACTTCATCTGAAACGAGGTTAATTGTGTTTCCATAAATGTAGTTGAAATCATAATATCATAAATTTATTAAATAAAGATTTGTGCTAAATAATATTAAAATATAATATACAATGGTGAAATTTTAAAAAAGAAATAAAATCAAATCGGAATATTTGAAGAAATTATAATATTACATACCGTAGTTATTTTAATAGAGGTTCCTTTAAGAAAAACCAGTGCGTACGTTTTCATATCACAGAATATTCCTGCCTATTCGAGGCATATAGATCCGTACATATCGATTATGGCATGTTCAAATAATTCAAACAGTACACGAGTAAGCAAAGGACGGTTAGAACAAACAGAATATAATAACTTGCGAACGTTTTCAGCAGTGATTTTCGGGAATCAAATCTCCTTTCGCCCAGATTAAAAAGGTTTTATATATTAGGTCACTGTAATATCAATCTGTTATTTGACATGCAACTGAAAATAAATTTGAAAACCAGCAGAGTGTTCAACATGTCACTATGGATTTCGTACGTACAATCATGATGAAGAGTGCACCAATGTTATGTGAACTTGATCCAATTCCAACATCACTGCTGCTTGAGTGCTTGGGTCCAGTATTGTTTTCACTAACTGATGTTATTAATACATATTATTATCATCCAGGGAAATCCCACCATTTTCAAAATTGCCATTGTAAAGCCTCTGCTGAAGAAACCAACACTCGATCATAACGATTTAATGAACTACCGCCCAGTTTCTAATCTCCCATTCATTTAACAAATCTTAGGAAAGGTTGTTCTAACCCAGCTTGTATCTCATCTGAATTCAAACAATCTTTATAGCAACGTACAATCTGCATATCGCCCTTGCCACAGTACTGAAACTACTCTTCTAAAAGTAGTTAATGATATTCTCTCTGCGTTGGATAGCGGAAATATTACCATCGTCACCCTCCTTGATTTATCTGCAGCATTTGACACAATAGACCATGATATGTTACTTCACCGTCTCAAGCATGAATTTGGCATTCATGATACAGCCTTACTATGGTTCAAGTCCTACTTGGTAAACAGGACACAACTTTTTTCTGCAAATGGAATACACTCCAGCCCATTTAATTGATGTTGTGGTGTTCCACAGAGGTTTGTTCGTGGACCTGTTCTCTTCATAGTATACATTCAGCCGCTCTCAAGTGTCATAGATCATCATCCAGTGTCTCACAAATTGTACGCTGATGACACCCAACTTTACAAATCTAGTCACCCAACTGAAGTTGATGCTACCATCCAAGGTATAGAGAGGTACATTTCTGATGTGAAATCATGGATGACATGTAACAAGCTGCATATGAATGATGATAAAACTGAGGCCATTCTGATCCCCAAAAAAATACTTTTTCATTCATATCCTTAACCTCAAACAATAACTATCAGCAACACCAACATTAAATTCGCACAATCATTATGAAACCTAGGTGTTACTCTGGAGAGTACTCTCACATTGCACCAACATATCATGAACATAAACAAGGCTGCATATCTTGAACTGAGACGCATCAGCGCTATTTGCAAATATCTTTCAGTTGATGCCACTAGAACACGTGTGTTCATTAGTACTTTCAAGACTGGACTATTGTAACTCAGTTCTGTCTGGTTCATCTCAATATCTACTCCAGAAACTTCACAAAGGTCAAAACACAGCTGCTAGTATCATATATATATATAGATAGATAGATAGATAGATAGATAGATATATAGATAGACAGATAGATAGATAGATGGATTCATACGTATATATTGATTCATAACATTTCGGTGCCTTTCGTAGTATGTTGAAAGCCCTTGACCCTACAAAGGTATTAATGTCAAATTGCAAAGAATATTTCTCTATAGCTGTCCATAAGATACCGAAAATCAGTAATTCTGTACAACATAAGATGAAATGCCATGTGTAACTTTATCTTTGGCAGTCATTTCAATAATTTTCACAGAAATGTATAAATTCACCTTTGAAAACGTATTTACATTACATAATTTGTGCTCTCTAAGGCACACACTATTCATCAAAGTGTCTTGGAACGTTTATTTGATTGTTTTCTTATGTTTTCTAAAAAAAAACATGAATGCATTCCAAATTCAATTAAATTTAATAGACAAATATTTAAAATATTAGAAAAATTTAAATTACATTTTCTCGCAAAACCTCAAGAAAGAGATAAGATCATAACACAATTCTAGACATATTGCAATGTTTAATGAACTTTTTGTATGAAATTTAAACCGGAATAAATTTAAAAGCCAGAATCATAAGGTAAATAGTTAACGTGTACCAGCGCAATGTTAATCATACAACATATCACTGGAAACAGTTTACACCAACCTGGGAGATCTGGGTGGATGCTGGATATAAGACAAATTTAACAATAAAAAGCAGCATAATCGTCATGTAAATATAATATTGTTCTTGGGAGTGATATACATAGTGTTTTAATGAAAATTGTAATAGTTATGTAGTTCTTTATATTTTCTCACAATATAACACAGTCAGTTCCTGCAGTGACTATTAACAATCGTCATTGATGAGAGTCCTAACAAATCCCTTGGCTGTGGGACGCTCAGACCTCCACACAAATCATCAAATGAATGACTTCTACGAAGTCCCATTTACATGACAGATGAATTGTCCAAAACATGTGTAGCAGATTGATAATTGAAACTACGCACGTTTGGTGCGAAGTTTCAATTATCAGTCTGCTATAAATGTTGACCATTCAAATTTTCTAAACAATATATCATGCGCAGTTCAATGCAGTGTTGTCTCGTGATTCTCAAACAGTTGAAAATAGCAAGTTGGGAGCGACAGATTCACAATACACAGCTTAAGAAACGAGGTAGATTAATAATATTTACGCGTGTATTTAGTTAATCAGACTGTAATTTACTTAATAAATCATGAAGTTATCTTTAATGTGTCTGCAAATAAAATAGCTTTTTTTTTCATCATCGTACTCTTGAAAGAAACGTAACGGTTTAAAAACTATTCAATTACAAATTGTCTTCTTCACTATCAGTGTATATATATAACATACAATATGGATAAAATTGTAGATGGGTAACTGCATGCTGCAGGTGATGTACGTTTCTGATGTGAAATCATGGATGACATGATTCGTTTGTTTGTTTGTTTTAGATTGGGGATTTCAAAATGTCTAACGTTTGTTTATTTGCGAATCATGTACAATACGATTTGTTGAGGGACTCGTATATTCTAATTGATATAATGATTGACTGATTGTTACTTTTACAGCTAACCAGCGCTGTTAGACTATTTAGCGCCATACAAAAGGTTATATGTATGATGGTGAAAGGATTAATATGGACCAGCGATGTAAAACCAATATGGCTGGGTAATCAATTATATACTATATATTGTGGGAGATACTCAATTCAGTATTTTATGCGAAAATATTGGTTAGTAAAGGGTTCTATCGTTTTCTATTGTGTAGTGACTGAAATATCGATATGGAGTCGGAGAAGATGCTGCTGTTTAAAATACGTTTGTTTTCGACATATTGCACAGCAAGATCTATTGCTGTGGCTTTTGATTTCGGTTAAAAAAATTGATGTATCATTTGGTAAGTGCACTTGCTTTGTATGTTTTCCACTAACGAAGGCTGAGGCAGCCTTTTTTTCTCATCCTTTCATTAATTAGTATAAATTCTTGTATAGTTTTTAAATTCGGTGTGCAGTTCATAGTAAGCATTGTGGAAGATGGACGGGTTTGTAACATAGTTTCGATCGTGAAGCGTAAAAAGTACTTTTGGAGTTCAAGTAGCTAGCGAGGTGTTTCGTAGACAAACGTTTTTTGAATGTTCGAAAGATCAATTTTGTTACTGTCAAGGTTGGTAGATATTCTAATGTCAAAGAAAGGTAAGACATTTGGTTTATTTTCGTATCAGGTTTCGTGTTTGGGTCGAAAAACAGCCGAAAAAGCAGGGAACAGAGGGTTTGATCTCAATTTGAGAATATACTGTGCGGAATGTATTTCTCTACGATGTGATAATGGTGGTACGTTTGCTTCAGCGAGAGAGATTTCAGACGGGGATGTCTTAAATGTTCCCAGACGGGGTCTTATTCATTGATGATAAAATGGGTCAAGCATCTGTACATATAACTTCGTAGCTGAACCTTAAACAACGTAACCATAGTACAGTTTGGAGTGAATAAACGGTATATATAAATTGAGGATAACATTTCCATCAGCAACCATGACAATGTGCCCTGTTACCTTGATTACATCTAGAGATTTCAAGCGTTTAACTTTCAAGTTCTTTTGGTGTGTAATTAAATTCAATTTTCGGTCTGAGATAATACAGAAAAACCTCGTTTCCTCAACAACTGGAACAGGTGTTCCGTCCAGCGTGAGTTTAGGTTCATCATAATGCCTTCGTAACTGACACAAATGCATACATACCGTTTTTTATTTTGAGAATTTGAAACCTTTACTAGTCGCCCAATTTCGAATCTTGTTCATATTTTGTTCATATTTTGTTGTAATTTTCTCTCAGTTGTGTGCATGTGCTTTGATCTATAACATATTAGAAAATCATCAAGGTATAACTGTCCTGGGGCACACTCATCTCTTGCTCGTTCATATCGGAGATGGTAGAGCTCATTCGTACCTTGAATTCTCTGTCTGAGAGAAAGTGTGATATGAAAGAGGGCAGACAGTCTTTTAGACCCCGATCGTGCAGGTCATTAATTATCCCGTACTTCCATGTTGTGTCATAGGCCTTTTCTAAATCAAAGAAAACCGCTACTAAATGTTCCGTGTTGATAAATGCGTCGCGAATAAATGTTTCCAGTCTAACCAGATGATCATTGGTGCTACGGCCATTCCAAAAGCCTCTTAATCACTCGATGTAGAGTGGCGATTACAGCAATGAATTGCACATTTGTGTTTAAGGGGATGATGCTATGAGGGGCTTTATTGTTCACAACAAAAGAAACACATCATGAGGTCCTGTCACCAGTTTTAGAGCAGGAGTTAAAGAGGGAGTAGTTTGTAAATGTGATGTTATCCGTATTCTTTCAAAAATATTTCCTGAAGGCGTAGTACTGCAGGATCATGTTCGTTTAAACGCAGGAGAATATCATTGTAGTTGGCTTGAAGTCCTCGACAGTTCCAGTTTATGATAGTGTCCTTCATTATATGTACAAATTGGTGATTGTGGAGTTTGGTTAGCCCTTTGGGGAGGCAATCTCTGTGGTTATTTCTGTTGAAGAAGTACGGGGGTAAATGTTTTGTTGTTACGTCTGGAGCTACTTGAGCACATGTATCACTTTCGTCTGCATCCATGCTCTCAATGTTTCTAAAAGTGTTATTGAGTTTGACTGGGTCATCTGATCCCTTTTTCTGCCTATATCCTTGAGATGTGTTTTCATTCCCTGGTGATTTATGTGGTGGGGCTATTATTGAAAGTTGTTTGAGTAGACGCCGTGTTTTTATGTGCTTGTAATGAGGGCTGTTAGAGCTTGATGTTGAATCAGGTGGATCTGTTTGTGTTTGCCTTCGTTGTTTTGGAAATGTTCTTCACTACGGTGGAGAAGGATGGGCCAGGATGGATTGCCTGTATATGTTTTTTGGCTTCTTGATAGGGAATGTTAGATGTATACTTTACAATCTGTATTTACTCTAACGGTTTCCAGGTATCACAGTCCTGGAATTGGTGTGGAGCTCTTTTCCACAGTTGACACAATGCGGAGTTACTCTACACTCAGATTGCTGATGAGAATGGTCTGAGCATCGGCCCCATATTTAGATTTTTGAGCAGCGGTATTCGTGATGGATATATGTCTGATATTTATAGCATCGGTAAAGGTTTTGAATGTAGATATCGACCTTCACTTGCAAAAAGCCAACGTTGACCACTCTGGGTACTGTTGGTAGCTTGAAGTTGAGTACAGTGGTGTTGGTATCTTGCATATTGTTATTACGTTTAATGCACATTCTACGGACCTTCGTTTTTCATCCCTTTCATGATATCTGTGTCGCTGACTCTAGCCATGTCAGGACAGCGATTCACGCCTTAGACGTATTGAGTGTTGTGTGAGCGAATACGGGCACGAGAATATCTAAGAAAGTTTTGATTTTGCTGATATTTTCTGTTTGACCTCGTCACTCAACAAGAAGGCAACCCGATGTCAATTTTTTAACACTTTTTGGTGTTTAGATCGATCCCTTAATTCTCGTTTCAATTACAAAGGGAGAGGGTGCGGAAAACGATTTAGAGGCATCTTTAGATTGTATAATCACGAGCGTGAAAATGATTCCACACTACATGGTTCGTCATACGAGTCCGATGTAGTTTTCGTACGTTTGTTTTGATTTGTGTTTAATTTTCCGCGTTGGTGTATTTAATAGTCAGCACCCGTGCTCCATGTCCACCATGGAGCCCAACAATGGGACACTTTTCAAGTGCCAGGGATACACAGATGCTATACGCATTCGGTAAAATTATCTCCTGATTGACCCGTTAAGGCACAGCCTTTTAGGAAGCCTTCTAAAACTAGGGAAATGGAACGTTAAAGGGATAGACTGCAGGGGCAACGGTGGTATCAAGAGCGATACAAAGAGAAGAATAAAGAACGTGCATGAGTTAATAAATACTTCATAGGGATCGGCGTGATCAACCGATTTGTTGAGACTGGGCCCATCCCGACCACCCGTCTAGAGGAAGCAGAGGTCAAAGCAGTGTATTCCATCGGAAGCCTCTGCTCAACTACCATGATACTTTCTTTCCCAACACGGGCTGTAACCCACGGCAAAAATGTTCCCCCTACTTAGTCGCTTCTTATGACAGGTAATGAGGACACGTCTGGCGGATTCTATAACCCCAGACCCTCAGAGTACGTATATTGTGAGGTCTTTGGCTAATTCTATATGAATCGTCATATTGCAGATGAGTCTTGTACGGAAGATGTTTGTTGATTGAAGTTAAAAACGTAATTCAGGATAACATATGAGTATTTATTAATATTAATGCAGACTGATAAGGAGCTATTACTAAGATTATCTGACTGCAACATTAAGAACCATGCAATACCATCTTCAAGCATGTTATACTGTTTCGTGAGTTACATGATATAGTGATGAAAAGTTTATTGAATTGTAAGTGTTGAAGAAACATATTGTAGCGCAGTATAGACGACACAGTTGCTTGCCCCATAACTAATGGGAGGCGGATGTTTGCCATATCCTTCAATTATTCGTATATAAATACCAAAATGTGTTCTACCTTGATACAATGTAAAGATGCTAACTAGGGTACTGGCTCAGGGGAACTACAAATATCGCATGCCCCGTAGCTAAGGGCTGCTCCAATTCAACCATCTACCAAAACTCCAAGGATATGTTAATCCAAACCACTAGAGAACGTTTAATGGACGTTTTCGGCTCCACAGTGAAGAGAACTAATTATTGGTACTTATTAGAGAACAATGTGAGGGTGATATTAATGCACGTTCTATTGGTTGAAAAGATTGGGAACAAGCTCCTGCACTAAATGTAGAGTAGGATCAACAATAACATTTGCTACCAGTGTGGAGTTCGGGCGCTTGTAAAATTACTAGCGAGAGACTGAGAGAGAGAGAGAGAGAGAGAGAGAGAGAGAGAGAGAGAGAGAGAGAGAGAGAGAGAGAGAGAGAGAGAGAGAGATAGAGGGGGTGGGTGGGTGGGTGGGTGGTCATTGAGTATATGTTGTAAGAGACTTATAGGAATAAAATAATTTTATTAGATGAACGTTCTTATAAACCGTTAGCATTATGTTTAACGTTTTAAGATACACATGCATACATATTCCGAAAATCATTGCCACACATAACTGAAATAATTTCTATTTAGAGAATGTATGTAAGTGTAACTTTACCTTACAAAGATGTTAGCTTTGCCATAAGAATTATTCTCTGTGTGCCTGTTGCCAGGACCGACACTGATACAAGTTTGGAAGCGGTCAATGCAACCTGTACGATGCGTTTTGAATCGAGCTACATCATAAGTGTTTAGCACCTAAATTACATAAGAAGAAGCAATGTAATGGGCTTTTAACTGTTGACGTTATAGGCATTTATCCTTAGATACACGCCATATTCAAGGCATACAGAGTAGAGGCACTAAAATCTAATGGTACCTCAAAGGCTTTTGTATAACAGGCCCACACCACAGCATATACATGTAGATCCTCGGCCAGCTAAATTAATTTTATCACCGGCTGAACACCACAAAATGTGTCCTAATGCATCAAAAGACGAGCCTAAGTTTATATGGGCCATATGGCTACTACCTCACCGAGTTGATCTGACCGCCACAAAATAAATGAGTTTTACAGCATAAAGAGACGAGCTTAAGCTTACTTCGGGCATATGGCCACTACCACAACGAGTTGGTTCAGCGAAACGATGGTTGAGGACATCGGATGTTAGTTCTTTATATCGTCAGGTATAATCTATAATTCCTCGTGAAGCACGCTTCTGCGAGGAGCATCATCAGTGTCTAACCTGGTTATGTGGTACATAAGTGGCTGGACTGGGATGTCAATATATCTGCCATGGTTTTATTTTGAGTGACCACAAGGTAAATGTCACAGCGTTGCCTCCATGATACAATCCAGGTGAACATATTTACGTGAAAAAGGTTACATTGTGCTCCCGTAAATGGCATTTGTTGTTCTGGTCGAATCAACGGTTACATGAATGGCTACAATTGTTTTCGTACTTGTATAATGTGTTATCTTATAGTTATATGCAGACGAAACGGCAGGCAGCCACAAAACGCATTCACTGCTACGCTGTGTCATTTCACTTTGGACTGAAAACAACATCTCCTTGGGGTACAGGTGCCATAACAGACGCTTGGCATGAGTACGGTCGAACCTCTGCACAGTACCCTGCGGTGAGTGGACGGCTGCCTCGCTCGTTCTTACCAGAGGGTAGGTCTTCCCCAAAAGTTGCAAGACAACGCCAATAAGCTCCCAAGTTTTAGCGGAAATGGCAATTTAATAAACGGTTTGTAAATCCTGTATTCCTGCCTTCTCCAGCTACCTTTTTTTCTTACAAAGAATGAGATTGCTAGGTTTACATCGTCCTCAACGTATACATATTCGAATAGCTAAGTAGGACTATTTCTTTCATAACAAATGTTTTGCAAACATCGAACGCTCCAGTTCAAGGCCACCGGGTAATACTACATGGTAGAACATGTTTATGACGTCTTTGAAGTAATATGTTATGGACATCCCACACACTAATATTCCACATCGTACATGTCCGGCGTATGTGCAATAGAGACTGCTGGCATGTGAGTCCTTTGTCATTCCGACAAGCACGCTACAATTTTGATGGTGCTCTTTCGGAGATGAACCAAAGAATGAGGTGTATGCCAGGTCAGCCACGAAATATAGGTCAATCTGCTCTTACGTCAGTAACAGCATCTACTTTTGGAGACGATATACCTGAGTTTGCAATCTATGCAACGTGCATCACAGCCTAATCCTCGTTCAAAGGTTCTGCAGTTATGTAATGCGGCTTTTACACTGACATAGGTGCTTTCGCGATCCGCAAAAATGCACGTGCTTGTATCGAAACCATACTAAATGTCCTTTAGAAATCATATCTTTTGAAATATCTTTGATTTTAATGTGCCGGTGGATCATCATGAAATTCGTACTAGTACAGGATTGTGCCTAAATGTAGGTTACTGTCAATACTCCTCAAAGAGTACAGAATAAGGTGATCATCTTTTAAATTGCTTCCAAAGTAATCGCAGACCGAACAGAGACGACCCATACAATCTATCATTTTAGTCCTCAATTTTGCAACGCGTGTGACACAGGTTTGGGAATTGTTTCATTGATAATCGCATTGAATCATTCAAACATAACCTGTTAGTCTGTGTACTATCGCGAGGCTTCAACAGAACTAGCTTAGAGAAGCGGGTATGATGACAGTTCTTGGCCGTTCGTATTAAATAGCTGCGTAAACGCAGCCGGAGCGCATAGCGTAAGAGCCAAACGTCCCACCGTGATGCCGGTCAGAAGCAATGCATCTTTAGTGGTTTAGTGATTTTCAGTTTCCGGTTTGGGCTCGCATTTCACTGTCCCAAGAGTGGGATTGCCGCTGCTTGAAGTAAAAGACACATTAACCGTTCCGGCAGCGAAGGCTTCAGTCAGCTTGCCGTTTATTACAAAGCAAGAAGCATCGCATTGGACTTCTTTATGATTCGTCGTGACTATGACTCTTAGATGGTAACGCTAATATCATTATTGTTGGTGATCCAGTTTCGATTAATATTCATACTTGCGCCCGTTACCATGTTTCTACTTGCTAGTATAAATAGTACATTTAATTAGCATATAGCATTTGCCTTGACTATCGAAAACACGGGATCCCCCAAAATATTATGTCCTCCCGGACAAAATACGTGCTATTATCTAACCATGATAGTTCTCTAATGGTGAACTAGAAATTTGTTCCACTTAATATACATAATACTATTCGATGACTATACTGTTTTCCAGTTACCACGTATCAAATTATATATATCATCATGATTCTCTACAGTACATAACCATGTCAATTTTAATCAAAGATGTATTCATCTTGCTAAACAGCAGCATAAAGATCACACATCCAATGCTTTGTCCAAACAGTTTTCGAACTAAAAACAAATAAAATGTTATATAACGAAAACAATCTCTGAAGTCGAATATTTGTTTTAAGAGTAATAATTGTAAGAAAAATTAACATTATTTCAACATTTGCTCACATTGGATACGTATTTTTCTGAATCTTACATTGTTTTCTCCGAGCGAAATACCACGTAACAATCAAGGTGACTTTTGTAAAACACAAATAAATGTTTCTACAATTACAAAAAAAGTTATTAATACCTTCAAATTTAATTTATTTATTTTAAAATCGACATTAGAGATATTCTACCAGATCATGTTTGTTTACTTACTCTTTGCACGTCCTACTAAGAACAAAGTGAAATAAACGCACATATTGGTTATAATAGCCATGTTTAGGACTTAGTCGTGGCTCAAAAAAATTGCAAACTGTAAGATGGTATACAAATTCTGCAGAAGATGTATCTTCTGTTATACTGCAATAACAAAATCGATTTGCTAATCTACTAGCTTAGGGCGAACATTATGAAAAATGATACACTTACTAGGTAAAGCAATACACATGTATCTAGTTCTAATTTATGATAACATAGTCAGTTATGTACAGATCTTATCACAGTATAGGAAAATATACTAGACATAATTTTGATACTTATTTCAAATAAGAGACGCAAAATTGGCGGGATGAGTAACACCATGTATCACAACACAATCAGACGATGCCTTTGGAAGCGATGATACGTAGGACGTTTCAGGAGGAAAAGAAGCGACTCCTTAACGTCACCTGCACCAGAATGTATAACAAAGAAGTGGTGAAGTCCGGTACTTTACTGTCTTTTTCTCTTCACTAAATACTGGTGTCTGGGAACATGTACGCTCGTCATCAAATCAAAATCTGATCAGATCATATATGTAAAGGTAGTTTAAATAAAGGAATATGTGAAGTTGGGTTTAGTAAAAATATGTTATTCATAAAGAGAGAGAGAGAGAGAGAGAGAGAGAGAGAGAGAGAGAGAGAGAGAGAGAGAGTTCAGCTGTTTAAATACACAAAATAAGTTGTATTAATCTTTATGTGGGAAAATAAACTACGAAACACGACTCTAGTTGGAGATCATTCGTATATTTTATGTAAATTTTTGAAAATAATAAGATACATCATAAAACGGCTAAATTGAAATAGGTTAATAACAAAAAGTTAGCCTTTTCGGTAATTCAAGATGTTTCAGATGTAATTCTGCTGTAAAACTCGCTTAAGAAAGTGATTTTGGTCTATATTTGAAATGGTGCAACGAGAGATTGTTTTTCGCTTGAGTTACCCATTTCTATAGTTTCGCAAAATGAAGGGTTTTGTAAATAAATATAAATATCTATTCTAAAATTGGTGTAAGTATATTCTTTCATACAGTCCATAAGTTTGATTCATTATAATTTGGATATATTATCTATAAATTCTATGATTCTCGATAACTTCGTGGAAATCGGCTTTCCATACTTTGACGGTCCGTCTATTACTATTATACACTGGAGCAAGTATTTGATCAGACTTAAAGTTACGGTTTTCTACAATCATGTTACATATGTTGCTAAACTTAAAAACAGAAAAACTATTGAAACTTTAATCAAACACTTCCATTTGTTTGCTTCATATAGCTGTGGGGGATCAAAACGAATGAAAATACTATTGATTGAAGCAATATAGAGAAGTTGATTTGCGTTTGAAAATATTATTATATCCATATAATGCTACCTCTGATATACATATGCATGAATTAGTTATTACGAGATGGTTAGTTTATAAGGAATGTCCTTTGACATTTAGACGCCCTAAAAACAATGCAATCGTCATGTCACACGAGTCTCCTAGAGCAACCGTTAATAGCGTGAAAACAAAATCAGTTGGCAACAAAGTTTCTTAGATGCAAAAGGAAAAAATTAAGTATAGAAGGTATGACTTCAACTAATATTTTACTCAGAAGCATACATTTTGATAACACATATTGAAACTAGCCATACAATAATCTGAATAACTTTTATTAACTCACTCTAAATCTAATCGGAATAATCTAAGAGTAACGTGTACTATGGCCAGGCTGAAGTTCAAACAAATTTTACGTCTGGGGTTGGAACACTTGATAAACGTTTTTATTTTTCATACGTTATACATATTTGTGCATACAGTCGATTGAAAAGATTATGTATGGGTTCCATTCATTTTCACATTTGGCTGTTATGTCAGAAAAAAAGCTATTTTATTTATTGAAATAGGGATTAAAATAGATTTTTGTTAAAGCAGTTAGGTCAACGTACATGTCAAATGTAAGTTTTAAGCTCTCGCGCCTATGCAGGAGTGAATTTCATGAGGTACTGTTTCTAATATTGTTTCTTTCATATTAGAAAGTAAATAGGAAAATAAATGCCCAAGGTAACGGTACCTTTATATGTTACTATAGCTACAACATTAACATTTTGTACATATTTGATCGTGAATTAACTTTTATATTCCAAATGTCTGTTGGAGATAGAGCCGTCAGAAACAAACATGGATCATCGAAATACAACTGTTTAAATTGATCATTTGCATGTTTATCATGAACAGTTGTGAAAAGTCAACCGTTGATTGACACTCATAGTTTCACCTCATACGATCTCATATTTTTCAGAAGCAAGCGTGCATAGCATATGCAATCTTCTCATAAGTGTTACTAATGGCTCCACTAAATTTCTGTGAGGAAAGACTGAGTAATAATGTAAGCCTTATTGATCATGTCTCTCCAGCACAAATTAAAGGCAATAAGTCAAATTTAAACATGAACAAAACAAAGAGATGAAATGATATTAAACGTGCTTTTTGTATTAATGCTTGATCGAAGTTGACACGATGCCTCCATACCACTTGATGAGTAAAGTATTACCAAGATGCCGTTAATGATTAGAGAGAATAATATTTCATGACAGAAAGTTTTCTACATTTAGAATGCATTGATTTCTCCTCTGTATGCATTCAGACCCGTTGAAATAGATTTTGAAGGAATCAAAGATGTATTATTAAACAAAAACGTTTGTCTCAATATTTATTTTGAACGTCGTCCAGACTTATATCCAAAAGGAAACAAATATCATTGCAAAGAATGTACATACCTTTGTCTAACCTGGCTACTTTTTTAAAGTTGAATGAATAAATGCAATTTCGTATTCATCACTGGACAATATTCTCATCCAGGATGAATTAGCCCCAATCATTCGCTATACAACAAAGCACCTTTGATAACCATCGGACTTATAAAGATCTAAAGTTCAGAAACCTGTATATAGGAAGGAAAAAAAAACAGCAACACGAAACTGTTTAGAAACAAACAAACAAACAACCGAACAAAAACCACAAAATAGAATGCAACATTTGAAATATGCATTCAATATTATAATAATATTATCATTTATTTATTGAAAATAGAAATGGATATGTTTTAAATGGAACAGCATTTGTAGTCATCAATACATGTATCGATCTTTCCATCCATTCATGCCGAAAATGTTATTAATGTGCAAGAAATAATTCCGTCTACTTTGATCTTTTATTATTTGCCTACATGTACCTAAGTAAGTCTAAACCTTCAAACTTTCTTTAAAACAGATGCGTCCTATTGTTTAAAAAGTTATTTTTTCTTTCTTCGAGAGACATAAAGCAGCTATCGGTGGTTAGATAAAGTATGATATTGGCCACTGACCTTGTTCCGCTTTGTTAAAACCGCTTTGCCAAAATCGTTTTTAATAGAATTGTGAAAAGTATCAAATGTATAATGTTAATGGGGTTAGAGTGCTACTATTTAACCTTTTAACAAACAACAGAGGCTTCACCATGTGACCATGCAGCTTTTTTACAGACCAACATGTTCATGATCGCATTAGATTATATTGGAATATGCCTAACGAAAGTATCTGTCAATTTTAACTTCTGTGCTCTTTATGAGAGAAGGAGAAGGAACAGCAAATTCCGGAGGGATTAAAGCATCAATGCTTGAGAAGACCATACTGGTCATCGACTGTTGCTACTGTTCTTTGGAGCGTAGCTTCTCTGCTATTCGACTCTCAAAATAACCTATGCATTGTCGATTGTTGTTGAGTGTGCTTGTCCAAATGTAAACCTTATAGGATCTAATGCAACTTTGACTTTAAGTGTTAATAGTTAATATTGTTCTTTCTGCATTACGAATAATGACAGCGTTATTTATACTGTATTAGCTATAATGTTATTCCCGAGTTATGGATACCATATTATCAATTTATGAATACCTTATTACTATATTGTATTATGCGTACACGCCACATTTTGTTTATAGTTTTTTTTTTCTCACTTGCATGCAAATTAGACTCACTAAAGAAATACGGTCTTCATGGGCTGTATGAAACGAAAAACAAATATAAATGCTTCTTATATAAAGAGTCTGCTAAAATAAATAAATAATGCATAAATACAAATGGATAAATAAAATAATGGAAGTTAACAGATGTGTTTTTATATTGATTAAACAAGAGAATGTAAAAGATAACACAATGTCTCATATCGACACACTAAAGGAGGACGAACATAATACGTGACAAAACAGCATTGACAAGACTCTTTTGGGGACCACGTTTGTTAATATAATTCATGTAAATGATGAAAAACTTATACAATTTAGTTGGCAAAATAAGATTAACAAGATATAGGTTTGTCCTTGGAAGACTTGTGTGGCTAATGATATGTGCAGGTACTCTTCTCTTTTTGGAAATATATTTAAAAATATGCCAAGTAACTACACAATCGATTTAAATTGGTGCTTTTTTATTTTTGATTGCTCCCTCAAATATAAATTTACAAAGAACAGATAATTGTAAATAATAGGTATTTAAATCCTCCAGTCATACTTTAAAACGCAAAGGTAGATAGAGAATGTATATACTTATAAACTATGACTCTAGCAATATATCAAAACGTATATGCTGTTTTGATTCGCGAAGACAACATTGATAATATGACCAGCTGTGTCCGATAAAAAAAAATATGATTACATACTAAAATACATGCTTATTACATACAGCTATAAACATACACTTTATCCTTGATTTTGTTGTTCTCTCTTGTTCCGATTGAACTGGTTGCTTTAATTGTGGCTGATATGTGTGATATGTTTTACTCAGGTCACGATTATTACTTCAAAATCAGTGCCAACGGTTGTAGTCTCAATACATTTGTAGAACATTTGCCTCACTTGTTTAGATGGCGATCATTGACTTAGATTAGGACATGCATACACTCTCATTTTAATTTGCTGGATCTAGTTGAACAAACTTTAAATCGACATCAATGATCATCTACAATTTAGATGAATATTGTCTTATGCTGATCAGTCAAGTTTGCTGTGTCCAGTCATTCATCTTTGAAATGGAACAAATAACCGCCGAGAGATTAACGTTCGGTGGACTGGGATCACACTAAGCGAAGTAAAACTCTCACTTGCTTTACATTTTGAAACTCGCGATTAGCTCCCGTCTTATCGGCTGCTAGATAGATTGTTAAGACTATAATGTTACAGCCAACTAAAGATTTTATAACCTGTTAATAAAATATTCGAAGATTGAAGGTATGACTGAAAATAATTACTGAGGGAAAATATAGTAATCCTTCGGAAAACAGTCAAAGGATGGGTCATTTCTATGCAATAATAGGCTTAGTCTTAAGCCATTATAATTGTATCGCTCTCGACGCACGTGAATACCGCTGGACGGTATGGTGGATATATCAGGATGAGTTTTAACAGACTAATAAATTATTGTGTAATGCGTATTCTCAACTGCATTAAATTTTCTCAAAAGCGTTTAAATGTGTAATAATATATATATATATATATATATATATATATATATATATATATATATATATATATATATATATATATATATATATATATATATATATATATATACAAACTAAAGGAGTTGCAATCAAATCATTGGGTAAATTAGTGTCATTGTTGAATGAATAGCTTTCGCTCATATCGAACAAGCCTGGTGTATTCCCCCAAACACTGACCACATAAATAATGATCGGAATAATTAATAGAGTTTCAAGCTAGCACAGAGCTCTTGGAAACGATCAGCGAATAATCAAAAATTATACAGCGAATGTGTTTTAATAAAAAATTCCATATAGTATTGTTGAAACCAATGGTAATTTGTAAACAATTGCTTATATAGCTAACATGTGTCCATGTTTGTTGCATGCACTGTCAGATCATATTTGTTGAACATTTATTTTCACATAGTCTTTCGACCTTTGAAATTCTAGAAACGATCTTATGACTCGCATCCTTGTCATCGTATTGTGCATTAGGTTTTTATATAATGTTGTTTTAAGCAAACTTACTTTATCCGTTTTTAATATAAGCCTTTTAGGAATCAACTTCGGATCTGGTGAGATATAATTTGGAAACAATGTTTTGGGAGTATTGTGTATTCGTTCAAAAACACTCTATGTTATATCATTGTGATACATAAAGACTATTGGTATATCAAACTATTCAAGAATATTGATACATAGACAGACAGGAATGGACTTCGCATAAAACATTCTATTTGTTTTGACATGGTGCACAATATTGTAAGTTCCTATTAAGTTTTCACTTTGTAACTTAGAGAAGTAAAATATTTGTTGATTTTACTAAACGTATTGGTTTTATAGTTTAAGACCATGTAGTCGCAGCAATTTTAATTGCACGACAGCAACAGTTATGGATGGTTACAATCAAAACGGCCGTTGATTCTAAATAATTATTAAACGAGCAAACATTTAGAGTGGGTTACAACCAGGTTGTTATTTCATGAGCTATTTAACCATCTTCTGTGTAATGATATATTAAATATCGTATTAAAAGGCAGAAAGGTCACTTATTAGGTGTAAATAGCTACAGAACCCTCTCCCTACACACATTAATGCAGTTGTGTTGAACAAACCTACATTTGTCTAAATATTAACCAACATGCACCTGCAAGAGCTTTCCTCTCATTTACAGATGACATAGTTTAAAATGTTACATCTTGTATAGGTCGTTCATAAACTGTAAGAGTGTGTAGACAACTAATCCTTCAGGTGTGGTTAAAATTTATCATGCTTGTGTCGTGTGATAGAAGCATGATATAAATATAATTCCAGTGTTTTCCAAGGTGTTCTAAATAAATGGAATGCATGCAAAAAATGTGTTAGAAGATTTTGTTTTATTAAAAAATATCGCCATAATAAAAACGAACGGGTTTTTAATTTCGAGGTTTCTTTTTGCGGCATGAAATCTAATTCAGACCGAATTATGCTTTAATCATATTATTAGATTATAGTCAATCCGAACCCTATTATGTCCAGTCTATCTTGGAAACAATGTTTAAGCTTCTATCTCTACCACATTGTTGATCTTTGCGAAGGTATTCACAAATTGAAATCTCTGTTGCATTGCTGTCATGAATCGCTTTTCCGCAGACTCATATACATGCTTCTGCCATTTTGGAAATAATGTATGACAGTGGATACTTGTTTCATTTGATATGCCTAATAACAAACTCGGGTACACAAAGAGTCCCATCTTAGATCACAGTGTCAAAATGAAGACATATTAACGCCAATAAATACAATACATTGAACATTTTTGTCTTTAAGTTCATTTTGAGTTGGAGAGAGAGACAGACATAGAGACGGACAGCCATGCAGACGCCACAGCAGACGCCACAAATATGAATATAAATATCGGGGATATGTGAGGAAGAAGCAGTGAGAAATATATTTGTATTGTACGTAGCAAGTAAGGGAACGTTGAAAGAAATGCATGAAAATGTATGCCAGAGAAGTTTCGAGAATTAGACAATGAATCTGTTACATCAAATAAGAGGATATGATTATGTCCGGGTCATGTAGCTCTTAAGGGAGTATTGTATGTTTTGAGTAGAAATGATTAAACAAAGAAGAATCAGTCAGATTCATAATTCAATCACTCTAGGAATATTTCTAAAGTACGTTGGTTAGTACACGATATACCTTAACACAGTGGAGGAATTCAAAGATGCTGATGTTTTGGATGGAACTCAACGATTAGAGAGAATGCAAACTGCTTCAGTGAATATTTACTAGTCTTCATTAATGCGCATCGTGTAATAGACACATCATGAACCCGAAGTCACATACATAAGATAAACAAAGAAACTTTGATTTTATACCGTGCCAATACATGAAACCAGAATAACTCTGGGCAGGTACTATAATCATAGAACCTGAAGCGATAAAAAAGCGTTAATGCTTTAACTATAATTTCATGCATGGTGAAGGCTCCAATATTTATACAGTGGGTTTTCAGCCGTAATAATATAGTATCGCTCACTCAGATGATGTGACTGAAGTCCATTACATTTATTATCAGCGATCAGAGGATGCTTCCTGTCCGATCAATTATGATTTTTAAGAAAATAAATAAGTGCATTTCTCAAACAACAGCTTTGTAATTGGAATTTGGGATTACTTGTCCCATAGCATAGTCGGTCCGCTAACTATCTCAGCCCATAAGGAAAAAGGGCTACCTATATCGGTCATTTACACATTCGGTATATCGGTTCATGATTTATATGTTATTACTGTGTATGCAATGTCCATTATAAATGGTAATGTTATAATTTTTTATAATGTTTTTGTATGATATTGTATCGTCAGCCCATCTGTATAAGATTTTCAGTTTCCAGTCAAAGTATAATTATAATGTTTATGAAGACATTCAGCACCGCCTAATTCAGTAATGAATGTAGTTTAAACGGGCAATTATTCCCTTTATATCGATCTTCATACATCTTTATTCCTCGCATGATCAGTATAAAACGTCTGAAGAAATATATAAGGCAAAATCAATGAGAAAATACATTTTTGGACGAGTTCAACATAAAGTTGTGATCTGTAACAAACATGATTGAATGTAGCGTCCGGTGTTCTCACAATGAAGATAACTACACGTATGTTGAGGACACTACTCATATTTCACTGATATTTGTTATGAAATACCCGACTTCCTTTTTTCTCGACCCACCTTAGCTCCTGAAAACCCTTGGGAAACACTATAGTGATCAATAATATTTGTCTCGTAGGGTTTTAGTTAAGACATGTGAACATTAAATTTCAGAAAAAATATTTCATTTAATCTGAGTATAATGCACGTACATGACCACGTTGATATACACTTACTTTTACTAACTCATTGAGCAGACAGTTGAAACTTTTTTTTCCTACGGAATCATCGGAAACAATGACATATTAACCAGTGAAACAATCGCTGGTACGACCATATATCGGACCACACTGCATCAGTAGATCAAAATATGGGCAAGGATTAATATGCTGAAATCATATAGTTTGCATAAGCATCAATGATTCACTAACTAGTGAATGACATGTTTATAGTAAATAGTTATATTTTAATAACAACATATTAACAGGTCAAAGGTGACGATCTCAATGAAATTGCACATTTTAGGCCGACACTCAAATTGTGTGTTTGTATTGTTTAATACGAGCATGTGTTACGAAGCCATTCAAGATCAAAGATACATTTGAGGACATCCTATAAAGGTTGGGCCAAAACTGATATTGTTTACCGAAATCGACATTGTTTCATGGTATGGGTCGACAGTGACAAACATGATTCCTTTATTACGTTTTGATCGGCATAATATGACTGCGCTGACTTAGTTCTGGACTGACTGAGGAATGGTGGCTGTGTATGTTATTCGCTGATATCTGCAGTTACCGTAAAATTGCATTATGGAGTCCGTTTGTGACATCTTTGAAAATTGTCGCTCCCATAATGTATAAGCTCAATACGTGAGACAATAAACGTACTCTGAGACATTTACTTGGTAACCTCTTTAGCTTGTATATTATGAAAATTTAATTTGCATATAGAATACAAAGTTAATAAGATAGGAAATTTATAAAAGACTGATATATTATCCCAACTGTTTCTGACCGGAAAATATAAGCAGAAGTGGCACAGTTTTATAAGCATGTAGCGTTGTTAATGACGTAGTGGGTCATCGTTAGTAAATTATGAATTGGTCCATAAAAGGAATATTATTATACTAAAATTCATATACAGATGGGCTGAATATGCAGTAAGGAGCTATTATAAAGAAGGCTGAGATATATTGTTTATTGAATGATGCAACCACCCACTACATGCAAATATTATACTTTTAGAAGAATTTTATACTTCATATAAAAAGTATGTTTAAAAAATTATTAATGACCTGAAATCAAAATTAATTTATCTATATAAAATGCCACGTAAAACTTATTTTGTCAATTAGCACTTTTGTAATAATGAATTCATAACGCGCAGATTTAAGAATATTCAGCCGGACATAAGAACGAACGGATGTACACATCGATCAGCGGATATAACTTTCCAAAATAAGATGCACCTGCCTCAAGCAGTGATCATTGTGGTGGGTCTAGCAAATCACTATCAGGAAATACAAATGAAACACAATGCATTCCAGTCTTTACTAAAAATATTGTAGTAAAACAGAATAATTGAACAGTGACACTAAATATAATATATTGTAGATGTCATGTGAGCCATTATACTGAACTACAATAATGAGAGGAAGTGACAAATACATACAACTAAGGAATGAATCTCATATAAAGAAGGAAATATAATGAAACCTTTAAAAAGGCCGTATTTGGGAAATACAAAAAATAAATTTGATTATATCATAAACAGCATAAAACATTTCTACGAGCTACACATAACATGGTCAAAGTTTAAAAAACATATAAAGAGCTACGTTTCAGATTAATTCAATTGAATATATTTTGAAAATATTCCTTTTGCAATTTTTATTTTGTAAATTGCTCATTTTAAGCGCGCTTTAGCCTTTCAAATGAAGTGCAGTAGTAATAGAAATTATTCTACTAACTTAGATTTTGTTTCCTTCTGCTACCCTTGTTGTACATCAGAAAGCGTGGAATCATAAGTGAACTATTGCCGTAGAGGACACATGTTCCATTCTTCAATGTGGTTTAGCTTTCTGAGCAACATAAACGAATTCAGACCAGAGTGTAATCTGAAAAAAGAATAGTGTTAAACACACTCTATGATAAAAAGCCTTGGTCTTTCTTTTATTGAATTATCTGAAATCGTCATAATCCTGTAAATATATATTGTTTAATATCGTATCGTTTTGTGTAGAACTACGATGATTGTTTACTGAAATAAGCATTAGCTGCAAAGTGATGTCACAAAAGGAAAGCATTTTTGCAATTGTATCATTATCGTTCAGATCAAACCATAAGAACATTGCTCCATTCAGGGAACAAAATCCATGATAACATAAATCAAAGCGAATTCAACTCTTCCCGTAATTTCCGGCCGTCAGGAGTTCGTTTGGCCAGGATATTTTTTCCATTGATACAAATCCCCCTCTGCGCAAGAAAAAATCTGCTATCGGACCACATTATACGAGCCTTTGACTAATGGCTAATTTGAATAACTTAAATGTTAATAGCAATAAAGGCTACATAAAATAAAAACGACTACTTTTAATTGTCTCCATATGAGCATATTATAATTAATTTGGATCTACATTTACAAATGTGTTATTCACCACATAACGTATAAAAACTGATAACATTTAACATTTAACGTAGTTGAACATGTAATGATATATAATTGGAATGTTGATAATCTAGACTGATGAAAATTTAGAATTTCACATAATTGACCAAGTTGTAAGCTTAAGCAATATTCTTTCAAAAATGTCCATTGGTTAAACGATGTGGTTAAATAAATAAAGGGTTTTGAGTTCCAAATTTCTTTTGGGTGTCTGCACCACTTCTGTCGATGAATAATTCCTTTTAAATGCTAAACCACCCACACTGCAGTTTGATGTATAAGCTACCTATACATCTATATTTAAATCTGTTTTCTACCAATTAACACTTGCTATCTTTATAAAACAGGAGTGGACTGTAACTGACTACACAATATATATCTTCAAAATGAAAATGTACATGACATGTGATAAACATTTCACATATCAGCTGTCACACGTGTTAGTTTTAAACAAATTTAAATTTACAATATTTTCCCCAATACTGGTCATATTATATCTATATAATGATATTTCAATTCCAACTCGTAATGTGTCAAACACAACTTGGCATCTTTCAAAATGAGCACTGTTGACTTTAGTGTACAATACCAGTTGTAAAGAATATGGATTCTTTATTTTGAGATTATTACACAGAAAGGTATTACAATTACGCAGCTGTTGGTGCCGAATATTACATAAGTAGGGGCTGTCGAGTAATATGATATATGGATTCTACTATTGGAATTTGTTTTTGTTGTTGTTATTGTTGTTATAGGGTTTAACGCCATTTTCAGCACAAGATAGGCTATACATGGCGGCCAGTATTAATAGTGGAGGAATAACCCTGGAAAAACCCTGAAAGAACCACCGCCCCACGAGAAGCTACCGGCAAGCTTTCTAACATATCCACATTATCCGAGCCCGAGACTCGATCCCAAGCAGACAGAGATGAGATGTCAGTGATCCGTGACGGAGAGCGCTTTAGACCACTCGGCTACTCGGGGCCCCCTGTGTTTTTGTAGTCAAGGCGTGACTTTGTTTTGGCAGTTATATGCCAGAACATAGGAGATAATATATTGTGGACCCATGCTTGTTTTAGGCTTGGGAATTTCAAAATGTCTGACTTTTGTTTATTTGCGAATCATGCCCAATACGATTTGGTGAGGGACGCGTATATTCTGATTGATAGACTGATTGACTGATTATTACTTTTACAGTGCACCAGCTCTGTCAGACTATTTAGCGTCATACAAAAGGTTATATGTATGATGGTGAAAGGATTAATATGGACCAGCGATGTAAAAACCAATCAGCTGAAAGTAAAACGATAATAATGGTTATGGGTAACATAAAGCTTCCTGATCAACATTGAATATAAATGGTATATGTGAAACTAACAGACGGTATATATATATATATATATATATATATATATATATATATATATATATATATATATATATATATATATATATATATATATATATATATATATATATATATATATATATATATATATATATATATATATATTATGTAACAATGCATGGCATAAAAGATTGTAACTTAGAGTAAATGTTTACCTTTTCAGGAAATCTATAATACAAGTGATGTTTATCGTATCAAAAGGTTCCTGCATGTCATGCACATTGTAATACCGAGTGCGCTTAGGTTGCGGGTCGAAACACTCTATCATAAAGTGATTACAATGAATAGTTCATTGCAAGAAACACACTCTGTTGGGTCTTTACCTATTAGTATTTTGGATCCGGTTATATACGTATAATAAATTCGAAATCTTGCACTGACTACCTCTTCCCTATGGATGGTTCTATAGGGATTCCATTCTCCTCTGATTGGCATGATGGCGTGAAGTTTTTTATTCACTGCATCATTCCACTGGCATAATAACTCTTTGATACTAGGATTAAGATCAGTATACGGTATTTTAAAATCAAATTGTTCTTGTGATACGCCTTGTTAGCAGAGCGATCTCCTTTTTCATTATATTTAAAACCAATATGGCTGGGTAACACTGGACAACAAATTTTTACAAAAGTCATGTTACTGAAATAAAATTAGTCAATTCTTATCAATTTTTATGTGCTGAACACGAATATGACAGTCAAATTGCAAAATTGGCTCTAGTTTTTTTGTAATCTGCAAGAAATTAATGTTTACATAACGAAATGCATTCCAATAGTAAAAGGTCAACTGTAATAGCCTACCTATAAAAAATCAAGTCATTGACTACATCTTAGATTTCTTCGCCTGTCTCTTGTACAGCTGTTCGGGAGCATCTCTGAGGAGTGTCCAGCAGTAGTCAGCCAGCATTGTAGTGGACCATTTTCCCTGGTATCTTTGTTCCATTGTTGCGATATCTTGATGAAAACGTTCGCCGTGTTCATCACTAACAATACCACAGTTGCTAGGAAAGAAATCCAAATGGGAATGAAGGAAGTGAATCTTCAGAGACATATTGCAGCCAAGTTTCTTATACTTCATCAACATGTCTTCTACTAGTTCCTTATAGTTTTCTGCCCTAACATTTCCGAGGAAGTTTGTAGAAACTAGGCGAAAAGCATTCCATGCTTGTTTCGCGTCACCTTCCAGCAAGTTGTTGAACCGGTCATCTTTGAAAAGCTCTCGAATCTGAGGACCCACAAAAACTCCCTCTTTAATCTTTGCTTCGCTGAGTCGAGGGAATTTTTCATGCAGGTATCGGAATGCTGGCAAAGTCCGGTCAATGGCTTTCACGAAGTTCTTCATCAAACCTAGTTTGATGTGAAGGGGTGGTAGCAAGATTTTCTGAGCCTCAACCAGAGCTGGGTGTTGGATATTCTTCTCTCCAATGGCTACATTCTGCCTGTGAGTCCATTCCTTCCTCATGTAGTGCATTTCCCTTGCTCGGCTATCCCACTCGCATAAGAAACACATGTATTTTGTATATCCTTGCTGCAGTCCCATTAAAAGGGCAACTACCTTCAAATCACCACAGAGGTGCCAGCTGTACTTGTTATACTCAATGGAATTCAGTAGCTGCCTTAAGTTATCGTATGTCTCTTTCATGTGGACAGCATACGCTACTGGAATAGATGGAAGAATGTTTCCATTGTGTAAAAGCACAGCCTTGAGACTCAGTTTCGAAGAGTCCACAAATAGTCTCCATTCTTGTGGGTCATGAGTGATTTTTAAAGCATTCATGAGGCCCTCAATATCGGAACAGAATATCAGATTACTTTCCTTTCTGAAGAAAGGCTCCAATTGCTGGTGGCGCTTTCAATATGCAGTAATTGTGACATCTTCTTCTAGAAGATTCCATTGTTGGAGTCTTGATCCTAGCAATTCTGCCTTGTTCTTTGATAAGTCCAAATCACGAATCAGGTCATTTAGTTCTTCCTGTGTTATTCTGTGTGGGGTTGATGATGCACCACAGTGAAAATCTGGATCACTGCATGCTGATGGACCAGGAGAAGAACAGGTCGACTCACCTTTGTCTTCGTCAGATGAATCAAGAGAATATTCTGCTGGAGGTTCTGGAATAGGAAGTCCCTCACCATGTGGAACTGGTCTCAATGCAGACGGAATGTTTGGGTAGACTATTCTCGACTTCTTTCGCTTCGTTATTCCGCCGGAAAGAGGAGGAACCAAGCAGAAGTAACAGTCATTTAGGTGGTTGCTTGGCTCTCTCCACACCATTGGGACTGCAAACGGCATTGATGACCTTTTGCAATTCAACCACTGTGAAAGCTGTGTTGTACATGTAGCACAGCATATATGCGGAGCCCAAGGCTTGTCTTGGTCACCAACCTTGCATCCGAAGTAAAGATGATATGCCTTCTTCACTTGAGAATTGATACTTTTCTTCTGGTTGGCAAATGTCACTTCCCCACAAATATAGCAAAAATTGTCCGCGGTATTAACACACTTTCGAGGCATTACTGTTCTTTATTGTACGTAAATGGATAAAATAATAAGTTTTATGTAACAGTAGCTTGAACTGTCTCGCACAACGTCTAAAATATTTTAAATGCTGAACCTATCTGATTGGGCTTTATATAGTACACTGCTTACGTCAGCTTCAGCAGCCGCCTGGCATTAGTATAATAGGCCTACACATGTATAGTACACTGCTGACGTCAACTTACTTCAGCAGCCGCATGGCATTAGTATTGCATTGCATCAGAAAATGATGCAATCAACTGTGGATGATGTGAGCATGATGGTATTATGCAATGTTACATCATTATTCCGGATGTTGCTGCAGTCCTACTGGAGAAATTTACACAGTGAAACATAGAAAATGAGGTATATGAATATCTTCAAAACGAGAGCCAATACAAATTTTTCACGGTTATATTCGTGTTCGGCACACCAAAATACTACAGATTAGGGCCTTTTCAAGTCAGTAATGATTTCACTGTTGACCAGTGTAATCAATTATATACTATATTGTGGGAGATACTCAGTATTTTATACGAAAATATTGGTTAATAAAATGTTCTCTCGTTTTCTATTGTGTAGTGACTGAAATACCGATAGGGAGTCAGAGAAGATGATGCTGTTTAAAATACGTTTGTTTCCGACATATTGCACAGCAAGATCTATTGCTCTGATTTCGGTTAAAATAAATTGATGTATCATTTGGTAAGTGAACTTGCGTTGTATGTTTTCTACTAACGAAGGCTGAAGCAGCCTTTTTCTCATCCATGGATCCATTAGAATAAATAATTGTATAGTTTTTAAATTCGGTGAGCAGTTCTTGTTAAGAGTTGTGCAAGATGGAAGTAGCTAGGGAGGTGTTTCGTAGCCAAACGTTTTTTGAATTTTCGAAAGATCAATTTTGTTACTGTCAAGGTTAGTAGATACCTTAATGTCAAAGGAAGGTAAGATATTTGGTTTATTTTCGAATAAGGTTTCGTATTTGGGTTGAAAAACAGCAAAATCAGGGAGCAAATGGTTTGATCTTAATTTGAGAGCATCTGTGCGGAAAGCATTTTTCTACGATATGATAATGGTGGTTCGTTCGCTTCAGCAAAAAAGGCTTTCACACGGGATGTCTTAAATAATCCCAGAGCGGGTCTTATTCATTGACGATGAAATGGTCAAGCATCTTTAAATTTGAATTCCTAGCTGAACCATAAACAAAGCAACCATAGTCCAGTTTGGAGTGAATAAACGTTCCATATAAATTGAGGATGACTTTTCCATCAGCAACCATATCAGTGTGCGCTACTTCCTTAATTACATCTAGAGATTTCAAGCGTTTAGCTTTCAAGTTCATTAGGTGTCTAATGAAATTCAGTTTTCTGTCGAAGATAATACTGAAAAGCCTTGATTCCTCAACAACTGGAACAGGTGTTCCGTCCAGCGTGAGTGTAGGTTCATCATGATGTCTTCGTAACTGAAACAACTGCATGCATACCGTTTTTGATTTTGACAATTTGAAACCGTTACTTGTCGCCCAATTTCGAATTTTGTTGATATTTTGTTGTAATGTTCTCTCAGTTGTATGCATGTGCTTTGATCAATAACATATTAGAAAATCATCAAAGTATAACAAGCAATCCACAAGAGAAGCAAACACTCGGTGATGCTACTGACTTTGATTTTGAGATGCGGAACAGCTATAATACTGCCCTGGGGCACACTCATCTCTTGCTTGTGCATATCGGAGAGGGTAGAGCTCGTTCGTACCTTGAGGTATCTGTCTGAGAGAAAGTTTGATATGAAAAGGGGCAGACGGTCTTTTAGACCCAGATCGTGCAGGTCATTTAGCATCCAGTACTTCCATGTTGTGTCATAGGCCTGTTCTAAATCAAAGAAAACCGCTACTAAATGATCCGTCTTGATAAATGCGTCGCGAATAAATGTTTCCAGTCTAACCAGATGCGCATTGGTGCTACGGCCATACAAAAACCTCTTAGGAAAGGAGATATTAAATTGTTAGTTTCCAAGTACCATACAAGCCGAGAAATGATCATTCGTTCCAATGTTTTGCACACACAGCTTGTCAGTGCAACGAATCGATATTTGGTAGGATCTGCACTATCTTTACCTGGTTTGGAAACTGGTTTTACTGTTGCTTCTTTCCAGATCTTATGTACAGTACCATTAATTTATAAATCATTGAATATTTTCAAAAGAGATGTTAAAGATGATTCTGGAATGTGTTTCAAAAACTGGTAATGTATTTTGTCATGCCCATTTGATGTATCATGGGCCTTCTCTAAAGCCTTCATAAAATCTAATAGTGAGACAATCTTGTTATAAGTTTCCGAATTGTTGGATGTGAATTGTAAACGTGATTTGTCTTTTTGAGTTTAATAATTAGATGATAAAGAATGTTTAGAGAAACTGTCAGCAAGAATATTTGCTATGTCACGTTTTGAACTAAAATTGTTATCGTTCAGTTTCAGATGTCGGAGAGAATTGCGTTTTCTCTTTCCGTTTATTTTGCAGATAGTGTCCCAAACCTTTTTAATAAAGGAACGAGAGTTTAAAAAGGAAACGTATTTATTCCATGATGCAAGTTTAATTTCTTTATTTGTTTGGCGAGATTTGGCCCGTGGAATAAAATATTTACTTACATTTTCGTGCGTCGGACGATAGTTAAATGTTTTCAATGCTTCTCGGCGTTGTTTAATGTCTTTCTTAGATTCCTTCGTGATCCAAGGGTTTTGGAATCTTTTGCAGTTCGTTGTAGACTTGGGAATCGATTCTTCTGCACACTCCATTAAAATAGAAGTAAAATTCTAAATAGGGTCATTAGCGTTGAAACCTGCATCCACATTCAGCCTAGTTTTACAGAGTGTATAAACTTAGCCCAGTCGGCCTTCTTTATTTTCCATTGTGGAATTGCGTCATCAATAGTAGAGTTAACATTTTCAAGGGAGATCAGAAAGTGATCAACGATCTTCCATACATAATCATAAGCGACTTTCCATACATAATCCAGAATAAGCGAAAGAGAACAATTTGTCAAATCGATTCACGTCTATGTACCCTTTCCTGAGTGTAAATATGTGGGTGATTTGGTGTTATATAGTCACAAATCATGTCTAAAAATAATGCCTTCTACTTTCAGGCCTCTTTCCCGTGTTTGGTACTAGTTTGGTGTTTTGTGGTATGGAAAGAGATAAAAAGGTATATCACCCAATGTAGAATGACAATTACAGCAATGCATTTGTGTTTAAGGGGATGACGCATTGATATCCTGGCCAACAACAGAAAATCCTCCTGGGGCTCTATCACCATTTTTAGAGTAGGTGTTAAAGAGGGAGTAGTTTGTAAATGTGGTTATCCTTTTTCTTTCAAGAATATTTCCTGAAAGCATAGTACTGGAGAATCATGTTCGCTAAAAAACAGGAGAATATTATTGTAGTTGGCTTGAAGTCCTATGTCGCAGAATAGAAACCGAGTGGGTTTTTGACTAAATGAATAAGACAAACACAATGTGAGAAAGATGGAAATTTATGAAATGAATTAATAAAGAAAAATATATGATGTAAAACTACAATGATTCTCTCACGCTTTCAACATACGATTGACTCAAATCACTCTACACAACATTCACACATTGAAAATAAACCAAAATATTAAATCAATATGAAGTACAGATCCAAGAAACCTCATGGACTGCATATACGCTTCAAACAGTATTTTACACTGTAAGAGATATTCACATAATCTCGAATACGAACTCTATTAAGATTCAAAATAATCTTATGAAGACAACTAAGATTCAAAATAATCTTATGAACACAACTAAGATTCAAAATAATTTTATGAACACAACTAAGACTCAAAATAATCTTATGAACACAACTAAGATTCAAAATAATCTTATGAATATAAAAATGCAATGGAACAACAATTGATCCAAAGGTATGCTTCTAGACCCCTTGTACCATCGCACGGTTCCTTGGGTTGTCCCACACTCTTATCGGCCGCTCGCACGCTTTATGAATCCACCACGTGTACAGTAATACGTATACACACGTACAGACAGCACCCTTTTTAATTTGCTACGTCTACGTCCGTGGCACACACATACGTACATACATACATACGTATCGACAGCACGCAGCTGTAAATACTCTGGAAATTCCAGACAGCTCTAAACAACTTTAGACAGCTTCAGACAGCTTCAGACAGCTCTAGTCATATTCACAGTCACATTGACAATGACACTTCACAGCGACATACACAATCACAGCGGCAGACACAATCAGCTACAATAAAACCAGATTGGTCATACTAATAGTTTCTGTATAATCTCTAGAGATATGATACTACTTTAACCTCTAATAGTAACTTGTAATTCAAAGTTTAAATCTGCGTTAAAATAAATGCATTATTACGCGATAAGACATTACAAACCGAATGTCAAATGAAAATGTAAATTTAACACTTACCCCTATGGCTGGAGAACAATGGAGAGCGTACACTCCTTGACGTGATCCAAAACGACCAGTGTCGGTTTTAGAAATTGATATTACTTAAATCCATACGAGAGTGAGCAAAGGTCAGGGTAGAATACCCGTGCATATCATGTTAGTAATGTTACTTCGTCACAAATAATCTCTGGCGAGGTACATGTTAATACAGTTGCTTACCAGGAAAAACACGTATTCTCCCTAGATAACATTGTACGCATGTACAACGAGAAATAGTCAAATAGTTCTAAGGCAAAACCAAGTTATTTCGTTGCCTAATTATGTGACATCCTCGACAGCTCCATTCTATGATAGTGTTCTTCATTATAGGTACAAATTGATGACTGGAGCTTGAACAGACCTTTGCTGAGGCAATCACTGTGGTTATTTCTCTTGACGAAGTACGGGGATGAATTTTTTGTTGTTAGGTCTGGAGCTACCTTGAGCGCATGTATCAGTTTCTTTTGCATCCATGCTCTCAATGTTTCTAAAAATGTTATAGAGTTTGATTGGGTCATCTGACCCCTTTTTCTGCCTATTTCCTTGAGATTTGTTTTCATTAAATGGTGATTTCTGCTGTGGGGCTATTACTGAAAGTTGTTTGAGTATATGCCGTGTTTTTATGTGCTTGTAATGGGAGCTGTTAGACCTTGATGTTGAATCAGCTGGATATGTCTGTGTTTGCCTTCGTTGTTTTGGGATTGTTTTCACTACTGTGGAGAAGAATGGGCCATGATGGATTGCCTATACATGTTTTCTGGCTTATGGAGAGGGAATGTTAGATGTAAACTTTACCCTCTGTATTTCCTTCTACTGTTTCCAGGTATCACATTCCTTGGAATTGGTGTGGTGCTCCTTTCCACAGTTGACACAATGCGGAGTTTCTCTACACTCAGATTTCTGATGAGAATGGTCTCTGCATCAGCAACATATTTGCCTTTTTGATGGATATATGTCTGATACGTATAACATCGTATTGGGTTTTGGTATGTAGATCTTGACCTTCACTTGCAAAAAGCCAACTTTGACCACTCTGGTTACTGTTGGTAGGTTGAAGTTGAATACAATGGTGTTGGTGTCCTGCATATTGCTATTACGTATAATATGCAGTCTACGGACTGCAATGACACCTTCGTTTTTCATCATTTTCATGATATCTGTGTCGCTGACTCTAGCCAAGTCACGTCAGCGAATCAGCCTTTGGATGTATTGAGTGTTGTGTGATCGAATGAGGATACTGGAATATCGAAGAAAGTTTTCATTTTGCTAATAGCTTCTGTTTGACCTCGTCGCTCACATTCAACAAGAAGGCAACCCGATGTAAAATTTTTTTAACACTTTTTGTTATTTCGATCGATCCCTTAATTGTCTTTTCAATTACAAAGGGGGAGAGTGCGGAAAACGGTTTAGAGGCATCTTTAGATTGTATAACCACGTGCGTGAAAATGTTTCACACTACATGGTTCGTCATCCGAGTTAGATATAGTTTTCTTACGTTTGTTTTGATTTGTGTTAGATTTTCCATACTGGTATATTTAATATTCAGCACTCGTGCTCCATGCTCACCATGGAGTTCAACAAGCGAACACTTTTCAAGTGCCGGGGATACACAGATGCTATACGCATTCGTTAAAAGTACATCCTGATTGGCCCATTAAGCCACCGCCTTTCTTTAAGTCTTCTAAAACTTGGAAGATGGAACGTTAACGGGATAGATTGTAGGGGCAACGGTGGTATCAAGAGCGATACAAAGAGAAGGATAAATAACGTGAGTGAGTTAGTAAATACTTCATATGGATCGGCGTGAACAGCCGATTTGTTGAGACTGTGCCCATCCAAACCATCCATGTAGAGGAAGTAGAGGTCAAAGCAGTGTATTGCATCGGAAGGCCTCTGCTCAACTGCCATGATCCTTTCCATCCCCAACACGGGATGCAACCCACGACAGAAAGGTTGCCTTTCTACGTCGGGTCGATTCTATAACCCCGGACCCTCAGAGGAACGTATATTCTGTGGTCTTTGGCTAATTCTATATGAATCGTCACATTGCAGATGAGTCATGTACGGAAGATGTTTATTGATTTAAGAAAACAAACGTAATTCAGGATAACACATGATTGTTTATTAATATTAATGCAGATTGATAAGGACATATTACTAAGATTACCTGACAGCAAAATTAAAAACATGCAATACCATCTTCAAGCATATTATAGGGTTTCGTGAGTTACTTGATATCGTGATGAAAAGTTTATTGAAATAATGTGTTTTGAAGAAACTTATTGTAGCTCAGTATAGACGACAAAGTTGCTTGCCCCTAAAATAATGGGAGGCCGATGTTTGCCATGTCCTTCAATTCTTCGTATACGTAAATAAATACCAAAATGTTTTCTACCTTGACACTATGTAAAGATGCTAACTAGGGTATTGGCTCAGGTGAAATACATATATCGCATGCCCCTTAAGTAAGGGCTGCTCCAGTCCAACTCGCCACTAAAACTCCAGGGAAGGGTTAATCCAAAAAACCAGAGAACGTTTAATGGACCTTTTCGGCTCCACAATGCTGAGAACTAATTATTAGCACTTATTAGAGAACGGTGCGAGGGTGACATAAATGCTCGTGCTATTGATTGGAAACATTGGGAACAAGCTCCTGCACTAAATGTAGGGTAGGATCAACAATAACATTTGCTACCAGTGTGGAGTTCGGGCGCTGGTAACATTACTAGAGAGGGGGGTGGGATGGGGGTGGGCATTGAGAAGGAGGGCATTGAGTATGGTTGTAAGAGACTTACAGGAATATAATAATTTTATTAGATGAACACGTCCTTATAAACCGTTAGCTTTGTTTTTCGCGTTTTAAGATACACATACATACATATTCCGAAAATCATTGCCACACATAACTGAAATAATTTCCATTTAAAGAATGTAAGTAAGTGTAACTTTACCTTGCAAAGTTGTTAGCTTCGCTTTAAGAATTATTCTGCTGCCAGGACCGACACTGAGCCATGTTTTGAAGCGGTCAATGCAACCTGTACGATGCGTTTTGAAGCCACCTCCGGCGTAAGTGTTTGTCACCTAATTTACATAACAACAAGCAAAAGGTGGTCGGATAAATGTAAATGACTTTAAACTGTGGACTTTATGGGCATTTATCCTAAGATACACGCCATATTCCAGGCACACAGAATAGAGGCACTGAAGGCTAATGGTACATCGTATAGCAGGGCCCACACCACAGCATATACATGAAGATCCTCGCCCAGCTAAATTAATTTTATCACCGGCTGAACACCACACAATGTGTCCTAATGCATCAAAAGACGAGCCTAAGTTTATATCGGTCATATGGCTACTACCTCACCGAGTTGATCTGACCGCCACAAAATGAGTTTTACAGCATAAAGTGACGAGCTTAAGCTTACTTTGGGCATATGGACACTACCACAACGAATTGGTTCAGCGAAACAATAGTTGAGGACATCGGATGTTAGTTGCTTGATATCTTAGGTATAATCTGTAATTCCTCGCGAAGTAAGCTTCTGCGAGGAGCACTATCAGTGTCTAGCCTGGTTATGTGGTACATACATGGCTGGACTGGGATGTCAATCTATCTACAATGGTTTTTATTTTGAGAGACTACAAGGTAGATGGCACAGCGTTGTCTCCATGAAACAATCCAGGTGAACATAGATACCGCACAAAAGGGTTAAATTGTGTTACCTTATAGTTATATGCCGACGAAACGGCAGGCAGCCACAAAACGCATTCAGTGAGACGCTCTGTAGTTTCACTTTGGACTGAAAACAACATCTCCTTGGGGTACTGGTGCCCTAACAGCCGCATGGACTGAGTACGGTCGAACCTCTGCACAGTACCCTGCTGTCGGTGGTCGGCTGCATTGCTCGTTCTTACCGGAGTATAGGGCTTGCCTAAGAGTTGCAAGACAACGCACATAAGCTCCCAGCTTGTGGCGGGAATGTCAATTTAATAAACGGCTTGTAAATGATGTATTCCTGCCTTCTCCAGCTACTGTTTTTTCTTAGAAAGATTGAGATTCCATGGTTTACATCCTACTCAACGTATAAATATTCGAATAGCTAAGTTTTACTGTTTCGTTCATAGCAAATGTTATGCAATCATCGAACACTCCAGTTCAATGCCATCGGGTATTACTTCACGGTAGAACGTGTTTATGACGTCTTTGAAGTAATATGTTATAGAAATCCCATAGACTAATATTCCATATTATAAATGTCTGGCGTATGTGCACTAGAGACTGCTGGCATGTGCTTCGTTTGTCGTTCCGACAAGCACGCTACTATTTTGCTGGTGTTCTTTCGGAGAACCGAAAAATGAGGTGTATGCGAGGTCAGCCACGAAATATAGGCCAATCCGCTCTTACAGCAATGACAACATTATTTTGGGAGACAATTCTACCTACGTTTGCAATCTATGCAACGTCATCACAGCATAATCCTCGTTTATCGGTTCTGCAGGTATGTAATCCGACTTTTGCACTAATATAGGTGCTTTCGCGATAAGCAAAAATGCTCGTGCTTGTATCTAAACCATACTAAGTGTCCTTTAGAAATCATGTCTATTGAGACAGCTTTAATTTTAATGTGCCGGTGCATCATCATTAAGTTTGTGCTAGTACAGGAATGTGCCTAAATGTAGGTAACTGTCAATACTCCTCAAAATGTACAGAATAAGATGATCATCTTTTAAATCGCTTCCAAAGTAGTCGCGACCATTTATGGGCTTTATGTGGCCAGTGATCGGCGTGTGCAGACCGAACAGAGACGACCAGGCAATCTATCATTTTAGTCCTCAATTTAGCAACGCGTGTGACATAGGTTTGGGAAACTTTTTCATTGATGATTGCATTGAATCTTTCAAACATAACCTGTTAGTCTGTGTACTATTCAACAGAACTAGCTTAGACAAGTGGTCACGATGACATGCATTATTACGCTGGTTCCAGTCTTGTCTTTAATTTCATCTGTTCCAGTCGTTCCATTTGTTTATGTCGTGCCTATGTCTTTAGCTATGCTCCGTAGCCACATAAACGTACAATCTAAAAAGCTGACAAGGACATGACTCTATCCAATGAGTAAGCAGAAAGAAAGAGGGATGCTATACGAGGTAGCAATGTAAAAATAGAGGGTGCAGGTGGGCCGCTCAGTCTGCCAGCACTAACCGAGAAGTCCCTTGCATCCAGTTAAACCATTTCAAGAAGACCCTTAGCACGAGGATACACCCCTACCCAAGAAGCCGGATAAACACCTCTGCGCGTAGCGCGTCACTATAAACTCAGATGTCACCACAGTGAGGCAAATCATACGCATGATTGTACTTGTTATCCTGGGCGTGGGCTATATAGACACACTAAAGCCATATCCATTATTGACACCTAAAGTATTATCTGGTAGCGAGAAGGAATGAATAAACTAATCATTTGAGCTGCAGGCTGGTATGTCGAAAACACTAGCAGAAACAGCGATGGCGTCTTAACCCACAATTGTCATCACGATTGGGGTGGAGTTCTTAGCCGTTCGTATTTAATAGCTGCGCAAGCGCAGCCCGAGCGCATAACGCGAACGTAAGAGCCGAACGTACCACCGTGATGCCGTCGCAAGCAATACATCTTTAGTGGTTTAGTGATTTTCAGTTTCCGGTTGGGGCTCACATTTCACTGTCCCAAGCGTGGGATTGCCGCTACTTGAAGTAAAAGACACATTAACCGTTTCTGCAGCGAAGGCTTCAGTCAGCTTGCCGCTTATCATAAAGCAAGAAGCATCGCATCGGACTTCTTTATGATTCATCGTGACTACGACTCTTAGATGGTAACGCTAATGTCATTATTGTTGGTGGTCCTTTACCATGTTTCTACTTGCTACAAGAAGATCATTGTTATGGACTGCGTAGCTGCCAATTCTTGGCTCCATTTTACTCCTAAGATAAGAGCAACCCCTTTGAAGTTAAGTATTTCATCTTTGTACGCACAATATGTGTTTGCATAATAATCCGTTTCAAAGCTGAGTGTCAACTTTACTCAACCTACATCTTGGCCAATAAATATCGTATTAAAATATATCTACCAAATCTAGTCCTAGGTACAATTCGTTGAGCAATAATATGAAGATTCTTTACATAAAGTATAAATAGTATATTTAATTAGCATAAAGCATTTGCCTTGACTATCGAAAACACGGGATCCCCCCAAAAATCATGTCGTCCCTGACAAAATACCTCCTATTATCTAACCATGATAGTTCTGTAGTGGTGAACCCGAAATTTGTTCCACTTAATATACAGAATACTATTCGATGAGTATACTGTTTTCCAAACTCTGTCCAGTTAACACGTGTCAAATTATAGATATCATCATGATTCTCTGCAGTAGATAATCATATCAATTTTAATGAAAGACGTATTCATCTTACTAAAGAACAACGTAAAGATAACACGTATAATGCTTTCTCCAAATAGTTTTCGAACTGAAAACAAATAAAAAATGTGATACAACGAAAAAATCTCTGAAGTCGAATATTTGTTTTAAGAGTAATAATTGTAAGAATGATTAACATTATTTCAACATTTACTCACACTGAATACGTATTTTTTCTGAATCTTACATTTTTCTTCCCGAGCGAAATACTGCGTAACGATCGAGGTGACTTTTGTAAAATACAAATGAATGCTTCTACAATTACAATTAATTGTAACAAGAACTCTCGATCATTGGTCAAAATGAATCACATATAATCTCACAAAGCAAAACAAAAGGAGAATACTAATATAATTAAGCAAAACAACAATTAATGAATGAGAGAATATCAAGAAAGAGAGAAAGAAATAGAAATATCATACCACCGGTTACAACCAATATTGTCAGTTCTCTTTTTTTTTCATAATTTTAGTATATATAATATAAATAGATCTGAAAATTAAGGAACGTTGCATACTGCATGTACAACAAATGTTTTTCTAAATAAATTCTACGTTATTTATCCATAAGAAGTATAGCGTTAAATATAAATTTAATTGAAATGACCAAATAACTGGAATCTTTGAGTATCAAATGGAGGCGATATTAAAATAGTGTTAATGGTGATACTATTTTCCTTATCATTATAATCTTTGGTACATGTCATATTTTGTATGCATTTGAGCAAATTACTTAATCTTGTGAATTGAGAAGCTTCATTCAGTTGTAAAATAGCACTATATTCGGACGTGCGGTTGATGTTAAAAATTTAGTTGCCCATGTTGTAGGTGCATAGTTACGATTATTAGATTCCGTTGACGAAGATGTCTAGTAAAATTGGCCGAACAGTTAATTTGCTAGTGATTGTTGTCCCATACAGAAGTATCTTAAACACAAACTGTCACTGCACCTCAGAGAACATAACATAATTGCAGATCCTATGCTATGGTATAGTGGGCGCTTGACCTTGAATCATTTACATAGGGGAAAAAACGCATTATGTTTCTATTATAGTTTAACTAAAACGTACGGAAGGATTAATATATCAGAATTATCACTATTAAGAATTTGAAATAATCAATATATATTTTAAAAAGGCAGTGCAAGATGTGATTGCTAGTATGCATGGGTAAAACAGCTGTAAAGCGTCGGAACATATGGATGTGCATCAAAGAACTGCATGGGTGGAAGCGGGAACTTCTTTGGAGGCAGGGAAACGTTTAAAAGACGATTGAGCCAGGCATGACGCTGCATATGTTTAGGACATGATAAAATTTGACACCCTGGTTGTGACGATCCTTCAAAGAAAATACTATGATTCCAGTTTATATGAATGAAACGGATTTTCTGCACTATGATTGGATGTAAATAGTCACGTGATACGGATCTGGAATTTTTTACATTTCGATAAATTCTGGAACTACTTTCGGCTTGCAGTATAAATAAACATTGCAGACACGTCACTGTGAAACAATTGTTTCATCTTTTAAATTTTTAATTAGCAAACAAATATAACTTATACCCTTTTTATGCATTTTTGAATATTCTTTGATTGATATTCATAGTTGACTATAAAATTTAGCGTTCGTCCGCTGCATAGCCGAGAAAAATGGCCGATTACGGTGATTTTTCACTGAAATTTTCTGCGGAATTTTTTGAACAATTAGATGTCAAGGAATTAAAAGAAATAATAGCAGCGATTGAAGCAGATGGAGATGGATTTGGTGATATTGCGATGGATGGTACACGTGCTAAAAATGAAATCGAACAGATATTGACAAATTCGCTCACAGAGCACCCTATGACCGCCGTCACCCTAGCCATATGTAATAACAACACTAATAGCGTGGGAACATGGCCAGTCGATTTTGAGGCAGCTGTGGGAGATACACCAAGATTCAAGAAATTATCTGAGGAGGACTTAAAAGCTATTGAAATAAATCAATACTCAGAGGCTACTAAACGAAACACAAAATGGGGCATTGACGTTTTTAATGGTACATTTTTTAATTTTCTGCATCTTCTTGTTTGCTTATTTTCAAACGTGTGTGGGTGTTGGTGGCATGGTGTGAATACGTCCACTTATACAAAAATAAAAATAAATATTTATGAGACCATTATTCAAAGACTGAATAAAGTTTATAAATGTTTAAACTACATGAAGAAGATAATCAGATTATTTACATGAAATATCTTTGATGGATATATTTTGAACATATATATTAACATATCGCTTAGTTTGTTGAGATGACAATGTTATCATGATATCTCCAACAATGTGACTAAATATCATTGAAAAATGTTTATTATAATCCATACAGTGATTGTTTTGTTAAGTTAAATTATTTTGGATGTGTAGTCATTAATTTCAATAAAAACGAAATTACATAACATTTTGTGTTGCTATTCTTTTTCTCGAGAAATAAATCTTCTGTATAAATTTGAAAGACTTTAATGTTGAAGGATACAAGTACTAATGTCACCATATTACATACATAAATCCCAACCATAAGTAGACAAAATATGCACAAATTGCAGGACATGCTGTCTTTATGTGTATTTAAAAAAGATCTTGCCAAGTGGAAGAATTCTATTACTATGAATATTGTTCTGTTTACTTACGGTTTAGTGTATTGAAATTAATGGATACAAAATTGACTTCAACACAATCAGACCAGACGAACTGAGTGGTAACTTAAGAAGATTCTAAGCTGAAGCCCAAACAAAATTGTTATCAATGAGGGTCACAAAAATGCCAGCCAATCAGGCGCAAGAATATCACAAGAATTCCTTGAAAAATGTTCGTGCAGTCATAAACAGGCCAACCCAGCATTACCAAGCAATTTTACGGGAAGAATTAGGAAAAATCAATGCGTATCGTCAAAACTTTGACCCTGTTCGTCTTCGATTCAAAATTTGGTATCGGCTGGCTATTCATTTTGTGACCAGAGGTATCGAATTTATTTCACCATCAACTGACCCCCAACGTCCTTACAATTTGAAAACGATCAATCTGGTATGGAATACATGACTCTAAATCATGAAACACTTCAAAAATACTCACCAAGATGGTGTTGATGCAAAGCTTGAAGAAACATCAGACAAAAGAATGTATGCAACTGGCAGAAACACTTGTCCAGTGAAATCTGTAAAAAGTTTCCTTCAGAAATGTGAAAAAGCAGCAAAGGCCTTATTTACGCATTGCAGTAAAGAATCACTAAGATCTCGTGAATTCGCTGACAAATGGTATTCATGTGAACCGGTCAAACTAAAGCAATTCTCCTCATTCATGTCAGATATCTGCAAGAATGCAGGAGTGCAACGTTGTACTGGTCACTCACTCCGTGCAACAGCAATTCAAACTATAAGTGATGCTGGGTTTGCAACCAGAAATATTTTGTTTATGACAGACCACAAACATGAGAAGTCTCTAAAAACTTATAGTGGAAGACCTAGCACTGAACAAAAAACAACTAATTAGTTCAGTTTTGGAAAATATCTAATGGTGGTCAAGCTCTGTCTGTATCAGACCCTAACACGAACCATCCTTTCACTTCAAATTAAAGTCAGCAACCATTGATAAAGTCTCCAGTTCGAATTTCGAACTCTCTAATCGCTCAGTCATTCCATCACTCCAACACTCAACTATGCAACCGAACAAATCATATGGCCGGTTTTGCGAGCAACTGTACATTTAACAACTGCAAATTTAATTTCACATTAGATAAATGAAAGTGTCTTGTTAAGTATTAACGCTCTTGAAAATGATATAAAATGTTACTCCTGTATACAATTTATTTAATTATTACCTTTATTTTGGTAAGGGATAACATCATATTGTTCATGTTTCTATGTTGTTCATCGATAAAATTAATAATGATTTATGGCTGGTTTGGAAATTTCATTTAGCACACTTTTTCTATCCCTATCCGTTGTTATCATGAAAAGTCATTGTCATCTTACGTAGCAGATAGGACTGGCTAAAATTAAACAATGTAAATAAACGAAATGTGTTGAAACCACTGGTAGCCGTTGCTTAAGGTGCAAAGTATGGGTTCTCTGAATAAACGAGGTCACTGAATGGGTCTTGTTAAGTATTAACGCTGTTGAAAATGACATAAAATGTTATTCCTGTATACAATTTATTTCATTTTTACCTTTATTTTAGTAAGGGATAGCATCATCTTGTTCACATGTCCACGTTGTTCATTGACAAATTCCATAACGATTTCTTGTTCGATATGAAATTTAGTTTAGCACACTTGTTCAGTCCGTATCAGCTGTTATTGTGTAAGGTCATGGTCATCTGACGTCGCAGATGTGACTGACTAAAATTGAACAAGAATGTTGTAAATAAACGAAATGTGTGGAAACCACTGGTATCCATTGCTTAAGATGTTAATTATGGATTTTCTGAATAAAAGTAACTGTGACAGTAGTAAATCTGTTTTAATGTGATACAGTACAGGTTATGTATTATGGGGCGATGTGTAAAGGCGAATGAAAGGAAAGTATGCGCTACTTAAATTCGAATTTATTATTGATGGAATAAGTTGAATTGACAGTAGAAAGGATGAAATTGGAATCATAAGGATTAAATGATTATGGTTGGGTATTTAACGAGGTGTAAATTCCTTCGGACATTATTTACTTTGTCAGTGATTAAGTAAAATTTACAATTCGATAAATACCCAACCATGATCATTTAATCCAAAAAAGAATTGTTACGTGGAACAATGAAATTTGTTCTCTCTCATTATGAGTCTTCAAAAATGCTGTAATCTCCCGAGACGACACAGCTGACATTTAGTATGGATAAGCTGAGGCTAAAGCATCACATTAGAGTAATGCAGCTTACTGGTGTAAACAGATAAGTTTATTTCGAATAACTTTACATTATTTATTAGTTGAACAAAAAGTATATTTGCATTTCATACCTATATCTCTATCTATCTATCTATCTATTTATCTATCTATCTCTCTATCTCTCTCTCTCTGTTTCTCTGTCTGTCTGTCTGTCTGTCTGTATGTCTCTCTCTCTCTCTCTCTCTCTCTCTCTCTCTCTCTCTCTCTCTCTCTCTATATATATATATATATATATATATATATATATATATATATATATATATATATATATATATATAATTTGTAATGCCTTCACATATAATTTATCAGTAAAGAGCCAAGTCGTATCAGTTTATTATGATTTAGTAGGCTGTTTTAAAAAAGACATTATAGATATTGTACCAGATCATTTTTGTTTACTTACTCTTTCCACGTCCTATAAAAACAACGTGAAATAAACGCACATATTGGTTACAATAGCCATGTTTAGTCGTGGCTCAAAAAAATAACAAACTGTAAGATGGTATAACAACTCTGCAGAAGTTGTCTCTTATGTTGTATTGTAATAACAAAATAGATTTGCTAAGCTACTACATTTAGTTCATTAGCTAAGGGTAAACATTATGAACAATGATACACTTACTAGGCAAAACCACACATTTGTGTCTGCTTCTAATTTATGATAACATAGTCAGTTATGTACAGATCTTACCACCGTACGGGAAAATATACCAGACATAAGTTTGACACTTGTTTCTAATAAGAGACGCAAAATGGGTGGGATGAGTAACACCACGTATCGCAACACAATCAGACAATGCCTTCGGAAGCGATGATACGTAGGAAGTTTCAGGAGGAAAAGAACGGACTCCTTAACGTCCCCAACACCACAATATACGACAAAGACGTGGTTAAGTCCGGTACTTTACTGTCTTTTTCTCTTCACTATATACTGGTGTCTGGGAACATGTATGCTCGTCATCAAATCAAAAACTGATCAGATCATATATTTAAAGGTAGTTTAAATAAAGGAATATGTGAAGTTGGGTTTAATAAAAACATGCTATTCAGAGAGAGAGAGAGAGAGAGAGAGAGAGAGAGAGAGAGAGAGAGAGAGAGAGAGAGAGAGAGAGAGAGAGAGAGAGAGATGGAGAGAGAGAGTTCAACTGTTTAAATGCACAAAGTTCGTATTATTAATATTTTTGTGGGAAAATAAACTACGAAGCACGACTCTAGTTGGAGGTCATTTGTATATTTTATGTAAATTTGTGAAAAGAATAAGATACATCCTAAAACGGCTAGATTGAAATAGGTTAATAATAAAACTTTAGCCTTTTCGGTAATTTAAGATGTTTCAGAGGTAATTCTGCTGTAAAACTCGCTTAAGAAAGTGATTTTGGTCTATATCTGAAATGGTGCAATAATTAACAAGTTTCTTCGGCATGAATATCAAATCACAAAGCACACACACACATACGCATATATATATATATATATATATATATATATATATATATATATATATATATATATATATATATATATATATATATATATATATATATATATATATGTAATGTTACCTCTGTTATACATATGTATGAATTAGGTATTACGAAATGGTTAGTTTTCAATGAATGTCCTTTGACATTTAGACGCACGAGTAAATAAATGGACTCAACATATACGTGTACTCACATAGATGTACAAGACGAAAAGAAATAGCAACAAATGATACAGAAACCCAAATAAATACAACTATCGGTGTGTACATTATCGCCCTTTAGAATCATCATGCAATGGCCCTGAAAACAATGCAATCATCATGTCACACGAGTCTCTTAGCGCAACCGTGAATAGCGTGAAAAGAAAATCCGTTGGCAACAAAGTTTCTTAGATGCAAAAGGATGCAATAAGTACAGAAGGTATGACTTCCATCAATATTTTGCTCAGTAGCCATACTTTAATCTGAATAACTGTTTTATTAACTCACTCTAAATCTCATTGAAATAATATAAGGGTAACATCTACTATGACCAGGCTGAAGTTTAAACAAATGTTACGTCTGGGGTTGGTACAGTTGATAAACGTTTTATTTTTCGTACTGTTATACATATTTGTATATACATTGATTGAAAATATTATATCTGGGTTCCTTTCATTTTCACATTCGGCTGTTATGTCAGACAATCATTTTATTGATTGAAAATGGGATCAAAATAGTTTATTGTTAAAGGAGTTAGTTAAACGTAGATTTAAAATACCAGTTTTAAGCTCACGCGCCCATGCAGGGGTGAACTTTATGAGGTACTGGTTTTAATAGTGTTTCTTCCATATTAGAAAATGCATAGGAAACATATTCTTCTGCCAAAAATGTCCAATGTATTGGCACCTTTATATGTTACTATAGCTACAACATTACCATTTTGTACATATCTGATCATGAATTAACTTTTATATTCCAAATGTATGTTGGAGATAGAGCCGTCAGAAACAAACATGTTTGAATTGATCATTTGCATGTCTATTATGAACAATTGTGAACAGTCAACCGTTGCTTGACACACATGGTTTCACCTCATACGACCCCATATCTTCTCATAAGTGTTATTAATGGCTCCACTAAATTTCTATGAGGAAAGACTGAGTAATAATGTAAGCCTTATTGATCATTTTTCTCCAGCACAAATTAATGGCAATAAGTCTAATTAAAACATGAACAAAAAAAAGAGATGAAATGGTATTACACATGCTTTTTGTATTAATGCTTTATAGAAGTTGACACGATGCCTCCATACTACTTGATGAGTGAAGTATTATCAAGATGCCGTTAATGATTAGAGAGAATAATATTTCATGACAAATAGTTTTTCTACATTTAGAATGTATTGATTTTTCGCCTGTATATATTCAAACGGGTTGAAATATATTTTGAAGGAATCAAAGATGTATTTTAAAAAAATTAACGTTTGTCTCAATATTTATTTTGAACGTCGTCCAGACTTATATCCAAAAGGAAACAAATGTCATCGCAATGAATGTACATACCTTTGTCTAACCTTGCTACGTTTTAAAAGTTGAATGAATAAATGCATTTTCGTATTCATCACTGGACAAGATTCTTGTCCAGGATGAATTAATCCCAATCATTCGATACACAACAAAGCACCTTTGATAACCATCGAGCTTATAAAGTTCTAAAGTTCAGAAACCTGTATATAGAAAAGTAAAACAGCAACACAAAACATTTAAGAAACAAACAAACAAACAACCGAACAAAAACCACAGAAAAGAATGCAACATTTGAAATATGCGTTCAATATTATAATGGCATTATCATTTATCATTTGATTGAAAACAGAAGTGGATATGTCTTAAATGGAACAGCATTGTAGTCATCAATACATTTATCCATCTTTACATTCATTCATGCCAAAACTGTTATTAATGTGCAAGAAATAATTCCGTCTACTTTGATCTTTTATTATTTGCCTACAAGTACCTAAATAAGTCTAAAGCTTCAAACTTTCTTTAAAGTAGATGCGTCCTATTGTTTAAAAAGTTCTTTGTTGTTCTTCTAGAGACATAAAGCAGCTATCGGTGGTTAGATAAAGTATGCTATTGGCCACTTACCTTGTTCTGATTTTTAAAACCGGTTTAACAAAATCATCATTTTTTTATATTAGATTTGTGAAAAATATCAAATGTATAACGGTAATAGAGTTAGAGTGCTACAAACAACAGAGGCTCCAACATGTGACCATGCAGCCTTTTTACAGACCAACATGTTCATAATTGCATTAGATTATATTGGAATATACCTAAAGAAAGTATCTCTCAATTTTACCTTCTTTGTTCTTTGTGAGAGAAGGAGAAGGAAGAGCACATTCCGGAGGGATTAAAGCATCAAAGCTACTGGACTCTCCAAATAACCTATGCACATTGTCGATTGATGTTGAGTGTGCTTGTTTAAGCACATCCAAATGTAATCCTTTTACGATCTAATGCGTCTTTGACTTTAAGTGTTAATAGTTAATATTGTTCTTTCTGTATTACGAATACTGACAGCGTTATTTATACTGTATTAGTTGCAATGTTATTACTGAGTTATGGATTAATAGTATCATATTGTATTATGTGTACACGCCACATTTTATTCATAGTTTGTGCCTCACTTGCATGCAAATTAGACTCATTAAAGAAATAGGGTCTTCGTGGGCTGTATAAAACAAAAACAAATGTAAATGCTCGTTATATAAAGATTCTGCTACAAAATACACAAATAATAAATAAATACAAATGGTTCAATAAAATAGTGGGAATTGTCAGAGATGTTTTTATATAGAAGACACAAGAGAATGTAAAATATAATATAATGTCTCATTACGACACACTAAAGGAGGAGGAACATAATACGTGATAAAACAGCATTGACAAGACTATGTTGCATATTAGGCAATACCTATTTTTAAAGGATCGCAATAAGAACAGAGTAAAATATGGAAATATTGTTAACCGCGCTATACATTTTAATTGCTAAATAAAAGTCAAGCGACAAGAACAACTTTTTGGGGACCATGTTTTGTTAACACAGTCCATGGAAATGATGAAAACTTATCAAATTTAGTAGGCAAACTACAGGTACGCTTCTCTTTTTGGAAATATATTTTAAATAATGCCAAGTAATTACACAATCGATTTAAATTGGTGCTTTTATTTTTCTTTGCTCCCTCAAATATAAATTTACAAAGAACAGATAATTGTAAATAATAGGTATTTAAATACTCCAGTCATACTTTAAAACGCAAAGGTAGATAGCGAATGTATATAATTATAAACTATGACTCTACCAATATATTAAAACGTATATTCTGTTATGATTCGCGAAGACACAACATTGATAATATGAACAGCTGTGTCCGATAGAAAAAATATGATTACATACTAAAATGCATGCTTATTACATACAGCTATAAACATACACTTTATCCTTGATTTTGTTTTCTCTCTTTTTCCGATTGAACTGGTTGCTTTGTGTCTGATATGTGTGATATGTTTTACTCAGGTCACGATTATTACTTCAAAATCAGTGCCAGAGGATGTAGTCTCGTAGCATTTCTAGAACATTGGCCTCTCATGTTTAGATGGCGATCATTGGGTTAGATTAGGACATGCATACACTGTCATTTTACCTGGCTGAGTCTAGTCGAACAAAGTTTAAATCGACATCAACAATCATCTACAATTTAAATGAATATTGTTTTATGCTGATCAGTCAACCTTGCTGTGTCCAGTCATTCATCTTTGAAATGGAACAAATAACCGCCGAGAGATTAACGCTCGTTGGACTGGAATCACACTCAGGGGAGCAAACCTCTCACTTGCTTCACATTTTGGAACTCGCGATTAGCTCCCGTCTTATCGGCTTCTAGATGGATTGTAAAGACTATAAAGTTACAGCCAACTAAAGATTCTATGACCTATTTAATAAAACATTCAAAGATTGAAGGTCTGTCTGAAAATAATTACTGAGAAAAATATGTCAATCCATCGGAAAATAGTCAAAGGATTGGTTATTTCTATGCTATAATAGGTTCAGTCTTAAGCCATTATAGTTGTATCGTTCTCGACGTACGTGTATATATTAGCAGGCCGAATTTATATAGTGGTCACAAGATATGGCATAGTTTCTTAGAAATGAGGTCGGCCGTATATAATTTGCATCGAATCAAATATTTCCTGTAGCAAAAGGTCATAGGAAGGAAGTGTATTTTGCATATCTTGTCAAGCAGATATAGTATTGTGGTCAGACATTTATATTATAAATTATACTAATATAACAGTGGAAACATACCTAAATAAAACATGCACATGCAATCAGTTTCTAGTCCGTTTCTTATGTGATTTCGGTTTAATTTGCTTATGATTTGAGAAATAACGACTCTTATGTGTATGTGGTAGGCATATCTAGTAAGATATTGTCAGGATGCGTTTTAACAAACTAATAAATTGTTGTGTAATGCTTATTATCAACTGCACTAATATTAATAATTTTTCTTAAAAATGTTTAAATGTGTAAAACAGGAACTAGTCGACTGCAATTATAAAAGGTTACTAAAAGGTTCTAAAATGGTAATTTGTTAACAATTGCTTATATAGCTAACATGTGTCCGTGGTTGTGGCATGTACTGTCAGAAAATATTTGTTAAACATTTATTTTCACATAGTCTTTCGATCTTTGAAAGTTCTAGAAACGATCTTATGACTCGCATCGTTGTCATCGTATTGTGCATTAGGATTTTATATAATGTTGTTTTAAACAAACTTACTTCATTCGTTTATTAATATAAGCCTTTTAGGAATAAACTTTGGATGTGGTGATATATAATTTGAAAACTATATTTTGGAAGCATTTTGTATTCGTTCAAAAACCTATCGTTATGATATATAAAGACTTTTGGTACATCAAACTATTCAAGAATATTGATAAATAGGCACATTCAGGAATGGACTTCACATAAAACACTCTATTTGTTTTGACATGGTGCACAATATTGTAAGTTCCTATTAAGTTTTCACTTTGTAACTTAAAGAAGTAAAATATTTGTTGATTTTGCTAAACGTATTGGGTTTGTAGTTTAAGACCATAGAGTCGCAGCAATTTTAATTGCACGACAACAACAGTTATGGATGGTTACAGTCAAAACGGCCGTTGATTCTAAATAATTATTATGCGAGCAAACGTTTAGAGTGGGTTACAACAAGGTTGTTATTTCATGAGCTATTTAACCATCTTCTGTGTAATGCTATATTAAATATAGTATTAAAATGAAGAAAGGTCAATTATTAGGTGTAAATAACTACAGAACCCTCTCCCTACACAAATTAATGCAGTTGTATTGAAAAAACCTACATTTGTCTAAGTATTAACCAATATGCAATTGCAAGAGCTTTCCTGTCATATACAGTTGTCATAGTTTAAAATGTTACATCTTGTATAGGTCGTTCATTACCTGTAAGAGTGTGTTGACAACTAATCCTTCAGGCATGGTTAAAATGTATCATGCTTGTGTCTTATGGTAGAAGCATGATATAAATATAATTCCAGTGTTGTCCAAGGTGTTCCAAATAAATGGAATGCATACAAAAAACATGTCAGTATATTTTGTTTTACTAACACAATATAGCCAGAATCAAAACGAACGGGATTTTTAGTTTCCAGGTTTCTTTTTGCGGCATGAAATCTAAATCTGACCGAATTATGCTTTAATCATATTATTAGATTATAGTCAATCCGAACCCTATTACGTCCAGTCTATCTCGGAAACAATGTTTAAGCTTATGTCTCTACCACATTGTTGATCTTTTAGAAGGTATTCACAATTTCAAATCTCTGTTGCATTGCTGTCATGAATCGCTTTCCGCAGACTCATATACATGCTTCTGCCATTTTGGAAATAATGTATGACAGTGGATAATTGTTTCATTTGATATGCCTAATAACAAACTCGGGTACACAAAGAGTTCCATATTAGATCACAGTGACATAATGTAGACATATTAACGCCAATAAATACAATACCTTGAACATTTTTGTCTTTAAGTTCATTTTGAGTTGGAGATAGAGACAGACATAGAGACGGACATCCATGCAGACGCCACAGCAGATGATCTCGGAACGAATAGGAATATAAATTTCGGGGATATGTGAGGACGAAGCAGTGAGCAATATATTTGTATTGTACGTAGCAAGTAAGGGAACGTTGAAAAAAATGTAGGAAAATTTATGCCAGAGAAGTTTCGAGAATTAGACAAGGAATCTGTTACATCAGATAAGAGGATATGATTATGTCCGGTACATATAGCTCTTGAGGTAGTATTGTATGTTTTGAGTAGGAATAATTGAACAAAGAAGAATCAGATTCATAATTCAATCACTCTAGGAATATTTCTAAAGTACGTTGGTTAGGACACGATATACGTTAACACAGAGGAGGAATTCAAAGATGCTGATGTTTTGGAGGGAACTCAACGATTAGAGAGAATGCAAACTGCTTCAGTGAATATTTACTAGTCTTCATTAATGCGCATCATGTAATAGACACAGCATGAACCCGAAGTCACATAAATAAGATAAACAAAGAAACTTTGATTTTATACCGTGCCAATATATGAAACCAGGATAACTCTGGGCAGGTACTATAATCATATAACGTGAAGCGATAACAAAAGCGTTAAAGCTTCAATTATAATTTCATGCATGGTGAAGGCTCCAATATTTATACAGTGGGTTTTCAGCCGTAATAATATAGTATCGCTCACGCAGATTATGTGACTGAAGTCCATTACATTTATTATCAGCAATCAGAGGATGCTTCCTGTCCGATCAATTATGATTTTTAAGAAAGTAAATAAGTGCATTTCTCAAACAACAGCTTTGTTATTGGAATTTGGGATTACTTGTCCCATAGCAGAGTCGGTCCGCTAACTATCTCAGCCCATAACGAAAAAGGGCTACCTATATCGGTCATTTACACATTCGGCATATTGGTTCATGATGTATATGTTATTAATGTGCATGCAATGTCCATTATAAATGGTAATGTTATAATTTTTAAAAAAAATGTATTTCTATGTTATTGTATCGTCAGCCCATCTATAAAAGAGTTTCAGTTTCCAGTCAAAGTATAATTATAATGTTTATGAAGACATTCAGTACCGCCTAATTCAGTAATGAATGTAGTTTAAACGGGCAATTATTCCCTTTATATCGAGCTTCATACATCTTTATTCCTTGCATGATCAGTATATGGACGTCTGAAGAAATATATAAGGCAAAATCAATGAGAAAATACTCTTTTGGACGAGTTCAACATAAAGGTGTGATCTGTAACAAACATGATTGAATGTAGCGTCCGGTGTTCTTACAATGATGACAAATGTACGTATGTTGAAGACACAAATCATATTTCACTGATATTTGTAATGAAATATCCGACTTCATCTTTTCTCGACCCACCTTAGTTCCTGATAACCCTTGGGAAACACTATAGTGATCAATAATGTTTGTCTCGTAGTTTTTGACGACATTTGAAACGCAGAACGGGGTTTTAGTTAAGATATGTTAACATTAACTTTCAGGAAAAAATATTTCATTTAATCTGATTATAATGCACGTACATGACCACGTTGATATACACTTACTTTTACTAACTGACTGAGCAGTCAGTTGAAACTTTTTTTCCTATGGAATCACCGGAAACAATGACATATTAATCAGTGAAACAATCGCTGGTACGACCATATATCGGACCACACTGCATCAGTAGATCAAAATATGAGCAAGTATTACTATGCTGAAATCATATAGTTTGCATAAGGATCAATGATTCACTAACTACTGAATGTCATGTTTATAATAAATATATATATAACAACAAATTAACAGGTCAAAGGTGACGATCTCAATGAAATTGCACATTTTAGGGCGACATTGACATTGTATGTTTGTATTGTTTAATACGAACATGTGTTACGAAACCATTCAAGATCAAAGATACATTTGAGGACATCCTACAAAGGTTGGGCCAAAACTGATATTGTTTACCGAAATCGACATTGTTTCATGGTATGGGTCGACAGTGACAAACATTATTCCTTTATCACATTTTGATCGACAGAATCTGACTGCGCTGACATTGTTCTGGACTGACTCAGGAATGATGGCTGTGTACGTTATTTGCTGATATCTGCAGTTACCGTAAAATTGCATTATGGAGTCCGTTTGTGACATCTTTGAAAATTGTTGCTCCCATAATTTATAAGCTCGATACGTGAGACATTTAGTTGGTAACCTCTTTAACTGTATATTATGAAAATTTAATTTGCATATAGAATAGAAAGTTAATAAGATAAGAATTTATAAAAGACTGATATATTATGCGAACTGTTTCTGACGGGAAAATAGAAGTGGCACAGTTTTATAAGAATGTAGCGTTGTTAATGACGCAGTGGGTCATCGTTAGTAAATTATGAATTTGTCCATAAAAGGAATAGTGATATACTAAAATTCATATCCAGATGGGCTGAATATGCAAGAAGGAGCTATTATAAAGAAGGTTGAGATATATTGTTTATTGAATCATGCAACCACCCACTATATGCAAATATTATATTTTTAGAAGAATTTTAAACTTCATATAAAAAGTGTGTTTAAAAAATTAGTAATGGCCTGAAATCAAAATTAATTTATCTATACAAAATGCCACGTAAAACTTATTTTGTCAATTAGCAGTTTTGTAATAATGAATTCATAACGCGCAGATTTAAGAATATTCAGCCGGACATAAGAACGAACGGATGTACACATCGATCAGCGGATATAACTTTACAAAACAAGATGCACCTGCCTCAAGCAGTGATCAGTGTGGTGGGTCTAGCAAATCACTATCAGGAAATACAAATGAAACACAATGCATTCCAGTCTTTCCTAAAAATATTGTAGTAAAACGAAATAATTAAACAGTGACACTAAATATAATAGATTGTAGATGTCATGTGAGCCATTATACTGAACTACAATAATGAGAGGAAGTGACAAATACATACAACTAAGGAATGAATCTCATATAATGAAGGAAATATAATGAAACCCTTTAAAAAGACCGTATTTGGGAGAAGCAAAAAATGTATTTGATTATATCATAAACAGCATTAAAAAACACATAAAGAGCAACGTTTCATATTAATTCAATTGAATATATTTTAAAGATATTCCTTTTGCCATTTTGATTTTTTTAAATTAATCATTTTAAGCGCGCTTTAGCCTTTCAAATGAAGTGCAGTAGTAACATAAATTATTCTACTAATTTAGATTTTGTTTTCTTTTGCTACCCTTGTTCTACATCAGAAAGCGTGGAGTCATAGGTGAACTATTGCCGTAGAGGACACATGTTCCATTCTCCAATGTGGTTGAGCTTTCTGAGAAACAGAAAATAATTCAAAAGAATAATAAGCAAGGGTTCAGACCAGAGTGTAATCTGAAAAAAGAATAGTGTTAAACACACTCTATGATAAAAAGCCTTTGTCTCTCTTTTATTGAAACTTTATTGAATTATCTCAAATCGCCATAATCCTGTAAATAAGATATTGTTTAATATAGTATCGTTTTGTGTAGAACTACGATGAATGTTTACTGAAATAAACATTAGCTGCAAAGTGATGTCATAAAAGGAAAGCATTTTTGCAATTGTATCATTATGGTTCAGATCAAACCATAAGAACGTTGCTCCATTCAGGGAAAAAATCAACGATAACAAAAATCAAAGCGGGTTCAATTCTTCCAGTTATTTACGGCCGTCCGGCCGTACAAGGATTTCGTTTGGCCAGGATATTTTTTCCATTGATACAAATCCCCCTCTGCTATCGCACCACATTATACGAGCCTTTGACTAATGGCTAATTTGAATAACTTAAATGTTAATAGCAATAAAGGCTACACAAAATAAATACGACTACTTGTAATTGTCTCCATATGAGCATATTATAATTAATTTGGATCTACCTTTACAAATGTGTTAATATGCGAAACTGATAACATTTAACATTTAACGTAGTTGAATATGTAACGATATATCATTGGAATGTTGATAATCTGGAACTACTGAAAATTTAGAATTTCAGATAATTGACCAAGTAGTAAGCTCAAGCAATATTCTTTCAAAATGTCCTTTGGTTAAACGATGTGGTTAAATACATAAAGGGTTTTACGCCATTTTTCAGCGCAAGATAGGCTATACATGGCGGCCAGTATTAATGGTAGAGGAAGAACCCGGGAAAACCCCAGAAAGAACCACCAACCCACGAGAAGCTACCGGCAAGCTTTCTCACATATCCACATTAGCCGAGCCCGAGACTCGAACCCAAGAAGACAGAGGTGAGATGTCAGTGATCCGTGACGGAAAGCGTTTAAGGCCACTGGGCTATTCGGCGCCCCCTGTGTTTTTGAAGTCAAGGCGTGAATTTGTTTGGCAATTATATGCTAGGACATAGAAGATAATATGTTGTGGAATGCTGAAAGTGGGAGTGCGGAAAGTTGGTAATTTATAAAATCCATTAACATTTTAGTGATAATCACGCAAAACTAGATAAGAAGAAAACACACACAACAGTGCAATTATTTACGAACTTCAGTGAATGTGAAGAAAATCAATTTGAACTCATGGTATCGTATATAGACAAAACCTTATGAAGGACTGCAATTGTTCACATATGATTACATATAACGATTTACGTTGCCAATCCAAAAAAAGTACCATTTATAATTGTTTGTTTATAGGAATTAAGCGTGGTGCAAACGTGCGGAATACATGTTTTGTACGTTGGATGAAAATGCTTAAGAACGACAATACATCACAAATGAAATAAGGTGCAAAATCTGACTATAAAATTTCATCATCCAGATAACTGGCAAAGAAACTCCTACGAATTATAAGCCACTCAAGGGGGCAGGCGGCTACCACCACTGGCCGACCATGCAGAACGGCAAAGTATAGTCTACACAGCTGTAAAAGACCATCCTGTCACCATGCCTGAAAAGCACAAGCTGGAAACAAACTCCTTAGCATTTTTTAATTATGTGGCATCAGGAGCACAAACCAGGCCTTTTCATAAGGAGCTGAAGATCCAATATCATGAAAATGTAATAATTAAATGATATTTGGTCTAACCGCAAACTGACACTGTATATTTCAATCGTTTGTTAAAAGTTGAGGAGTAGGAAACATTTTCTTCCTTTCAATAAGTTATATGTGTAAATTATGTAAATATGCTCTTAATGTTTGAACTTTGTTTCAAAACTTTGGTATTGCAACTAAATTATTAGTTACGCCCAAACTCAACGATAAAGAATGAACATCTGCTAGAATGAAGGGTTGCTCTCTCCAGTACTGTGGGGACACGCCTATTTCTAAACGTTGTTTGATAAGTGATGAAATGCTTTCGCATTTCCAACCAATTAGTTGTTCCACGGCAATACAAGTCCTATTCCATTGATATACATGTCTGGCTAAAGTAGTATGCACATAATAATGTTTCAGATCAGTTAACAGAGGACTGTAGGGAAAATAGATATATATCTTATTAACACAAATACATCTGGTCGCTGTCAGATTACAGTAGAATTTGTTTATCAGTATAAACATTCTCCCCAATTCACCATTAATGCAGTCACTTTGAAACATATTTTCTCATTTCTTGTTAATCTGATCGCAATTTGCGCAATATGTTGTTTCAACAACGGCAAAATTTCGTGAGAATTATCACCAAAATATATCAGCATGGTTAAATATTTGGATACCTGGATGATGCAATAATTGACATACTAAATTGGGAGATATGTCATTAAATGTTTATGATTATTTGAATATAGGCCACATTGATTGATGCTCATGACGAGCAACAGGTTGTTTATATCTTTGTGCTCGCTTGTGCGTGTTTATATATTTTAGACAATATAACAGTGCATGAAATTTCCAGGTAATATGAAGCTGAATTAGATTCAGTTACTGCCTGCAATCCGTTACCTAAATAATGCTTGTATTACTTATATATATATATGTATATATATTTGCTTATGTGGCTTTGGGTATATATGCGTATGACAGCACAAATACTTGTCAGAATAAAATCACTTAAATAAACAAAACACCTGGAAACATTAGTCAGAAACAATAATTGAAAAGACTCAATGTTTATACTCATTGTTAAATGAATACTCGCATGGATCATTCAGTCTTTAAATTAACTATTTCTCATAAAGTGAATTTATAAAATATGTACTAGTTTTATCCAGCAAAGAATAACGTCTTTGGCGGTGCACTTGTATTCAAGAATGAGTCATATATAGTTCCACTGTACTATGCTGGACCCTTTTGTTCGCCGATTATTTACGATACGTCTGAGGAAACATAATTTGAGGAAAATAACTAATAACGGATATAGTGATATATAAAACGAATAAACTACATAATATTAGCATGGTTTCTTCTAAATAAGATTATGTGGAAATTTGCGTGTTGTTAACAGAGGAGTGAATACAGTAATAGGAATATGTTATCAATGATTAACCCAGTATCCCATTTTCTTATTAAAAGATATAAACAACTTCCCCAGAAATAGTATGTGTCTGTAATCATACACTTTTGGCAGGAAAAATAATAGTTAGACAATCAGAATATATTACTTCTCTTCCATTTACATTCGAACCCGATGTAACTAACAATTAACTAGAAGACATAAGTCCAACATTGGTCTCAAATATTTACCTTCAGAAGCGTCTCTTAAACGAAAACCATTATATACTATGATGCATACAAAACCATGTCTAACTTTCGAAGGTGAAATATACACTTTTTCTATACCTTATATGGATTCGTCTTTGATCTGTGTAGTGATTTACAAATACAGATTAGAACAGGAACATTTTGTGTATGAGAGATAAATGCTGTTTTTCATCCTGAGGACTATTTAATACTAGTTAATAAATTATATATTTGCAAGATGTATCAGATACTAAGCGGTATATTCATATGAAGTGACAAAGATGTGCGCCTTGTTCGAATTTTCCTGATGATGAAAAGTAATACTTCTAATACGGTTAATTGTTACTGCTTTCGTACTGCCTTATGAATAGTAACACTGTTGTTTGTTATGTTAATGCTGCTTTATTTCACCTCTGTCTGTGTGGGCTCGAGTCTCGGATTCGGCCAATGTGGGTATGTGGGAAAGCTTGCTAGTAGCTTCTCAATTGTCGGTGTTTCTTTCCGGGCATTTCCCAGGTACTTCCTCTACCATTAATACTGGGCGCCATGTATAGCCTATATTGTGCTGACAAATGTCGTTAAACCCTACAACAAGAAGAAACCTGCTTTATTAATGCTTTTTATTTTTTCACAAAACATTGATATTATGAAAGAAAACTTATTACAGTGGAATCGTGCGAAGACTATTTGGGCTATGGTGTTTTGTAAAAACCATCTACATTTCAAAGTAATAATTACAACATAATATCCCTGCAATTTTATTAGTTCCATTACATATCTTGTCTTACAACATAAATATATTTATCTAATTCTTGAAAAATGATTTTGCAAATTACCTGAAATACAATTAATTTATTAGAGTGTCCCTTCTTATATCTTCGACCTTCTATCAACCATTGATCAATACTAGATTCATTCAAATTAAGACCACAGACAAGATCTATTGTATGGTAATGATGTGCATGCGATCGGATGTAGATAACTCAACCTGAGGAGCCGAACATTAAATTACATTTTTTTCACCTCGTTGATGCATACTAAAGACGTAGCTCATAATATATCTGTTAGGATTGTATTATGCTGCCCAGAAAGATAATCAGGATATTTCAAAAGATCAGACTTTATACCAGAATTGTTTTTCCATCATAAATGAGTAATGAGGGGAAACAATGATTCTCACTGATAAGGCTTTGTCCACATTTATATGCACTAACAGCCTTTCTTTACATAATTCGAAAAAAAAGTTTATAATAGTTGTAACATTTGGCAACATTTGCAGAAATCCAAGATCTCCTAATTCCCCAATGGGTACGAAATAATGGATGAGTGCATTTGTTGACTGACCAACAGCTTTGAATCGCTTAAACTGTTGTATAATGTTCAGTAAGACATAAAGATTCCACATCTGTTAGCACCAGAGCAATATTTGTGATATGAGAATGGTCAATTGATATAACATTACAAATAGCCAAGTTATTTTGCCTACAATACAATTTCCTGAAAACAAACTTATTACCAATTCGGAATTGTTCAAGATATGATTTTATGCTAAAATGACTTTAACTTGCAAAATACACGCAGATTATATTTCCGCTCAGCTGAGATATTGAAAACAGAGGCATAGAAATGTACATTCTCAAGGAAATACCAATAAATAACACCTTTACGTCTTTGCAAGTAATCATTTTAATTTTTATTTAGTGAATACAACTTCAAATATAAAATTACAACTAAACACAACACAAACATTGTGTAATGGATAATATTTAGAAAAGTAGAACATGATGTATTTTTTGAAAACACATACATACATACATACCTACATACATACATGCATACATACATACATACATACATACATACATACATACATATATACATTCATACATACATACATATTACATACATATATATTGCTTAAAATGCTTATGTATATGCATTTTACCATCTTCAAGATATTATGGTTCACTTTATTGTAGATGTAAACTGAACTGAATGAAATGGACACTTCAATGTTTGCAAAACACATGTATACTGAATGACTTACACGGTCTATCCAACATAAAGTCCTTTAGAGTGTCTTTAAGATGTACTGGATTAGTTTACTTTTCTAACCGGTAACGAATAAAACATTCCCTGATCTGATGCATATAATATACCTAACAAATATTAGAAGTCAGAAGATTTAAAAAGCCATGTTCTCGCCAAAACTTGAGCACGGACATAATAACATGGCACGATTCATGTTGCTGTATCGCTGAAACGTTAATGCTACTTTACAATAACTTTAAATCAGTCAAGAAATAAAAGCAGAAACGTAGGGTTCTAGATAACATATATTGACAAAATGTTCATCGTGGTTTATATCACTGGAAACCGGTCAAACTACGAGACAATCTGGGAAAATCATCTGGTGAATTTTAATTGTAAGTATTGAAAATGTTTTCAAGCAATTATTGGTAATAAAAAAAGTATGTACACTGTACACTCCACACTAAAGTTTCTATAAATCTCTTGAAATTTTTCTGATTACCTTGTATGCTCCACAACGATAATTGTGAATGTCTTCCAAAATCTCTTGCAAATAAAGAAACATCAAAATTGTACTTTGTACGAATTTGAAACCACGTAAAGAGAAGCAGAACCATTGTGGTCTAGATATCATATGCTGGTAATACGGGCATCGTAGTATATGTCACTGGAAACCTGTCACACAAATAAGACAATCTGGGTAAATTTTGACACAATGATTTTATACAATTTGTAGCTTTAAAGAGCATTATCGAAATTTAGTTGATATTGTTTTGGGGAGAGAAACAAATTACCATAATTACCAATGCAATATGTCTGCTTTTAGTTCTTCCTTTGAATATGAAACGCTGAGTACATACAGAGAATTGTAATAATTTTGTTGATAACAGTCTTAACTGAACTCCACCTCTAACATCAGACACCCACGTTCGCCATCAGATTTCCATACAAAGACCCACATGACTGGCTTCTCCGATGTCCTCTTGTCTTGGCAGAAGTATCATCCAAAACATGTCCAGCAAAGTCATAATACAACGTCTGCGACACGCTTTGACTTTGTATGTCCTCTAATGTAAAAATGACAAAATAATATATGAATAGTAAAACATGTTACTGTTGTAATAAGGCCTTAAGTTTGCATTAAGTTATGCATGCAAACTATCATTTCATACTATGAATTATCACTACGCAGGACGTAGGTATAACGCAGATCGTTTCTCGTATATGTAGGAAGTACACGATAGAAAGGAACATATTAAATTCTAATACCAAGACCTCATGTTGGCCTGAAATTACTTATACAGCTGGAATGGTAAATACATAAATAGTCGAAAGTCGAACAAATTATTTAGGTTCGCAGGATGATTTCAGTCCAATTTGGTCTATACCAGATATTTAGTGTTATTGAATTCAAACAAAACTAATTTTCTGAGTATTTTTAGTGAAGGTCTACGCTATGTTTGCAAAAGACTAAGTGCTCAATGCGTGAATACATGCTGTAATTTTTTTCGGGGGGGGGGGATTTTTTTAGATTATTACAGGCATTTCAGTATAATAAGATTGTTAGTGATCCTTCCATTTCTATATTTCGGATTTGCATCAACAATGTTTCAGTTTTAAAAAGCTTTGATGAAGGAATGTTGTTAATCACTTTTCGTGGCATGTTCTAGGGAAAACGATTTCTTGTTTGGATTTTGTGTTCTATTTTCGTTCACATTCTCTTCAGAATTCAGCCGAATTTAGTTATTGTTTATGAAGACCTTTATTGAGAGGCCCAGTGTTCCATCACCTTTGAATCCTAAATGGATCAACTCAAAGATACATGCATACAGACATACATACATACATACATACATACAGACATACAGACAGACATACAGACATACATGTAAACATACATAGATCATATATATGTATATATATATATATATATATATATATATATATATATATATATATATATATATATATATATATATATATATATATATATATATATATATATATATATATATATATATATATATATATATATATAGATACACACATGGAGAGATATAGAGATATGAAAAGATATATACTCAATCGCAAACATCTTTCAAATTGAAATGTTTTGGACACTTATTAATGCTTTACTCAAAAGCTGTTAAAAACAGCAAAGGCATTGCATATACGATACTTAACACTCTACCTTGATGCTCTGACAACTCTGGTCCAGGTACGTATACGAAGGACGTCAAAGACTGAGAAATCCTATGTGTTCTACTTCGTCTGTGCTGTGAATAATTTGGCAAATGTATGGCATGCAAAGAAAAGCTATCTTCTGATTCAAGGAAACTTGGAGAGTCTAATGTTTTGTTAATATCACTCCTTTCTAGCTCAGCTCTGGTGCCTGCACAATGAATCCCACTATGTCTTTCCTTGCTGTCGTTGGAATAGAACGTTGATGGGTCGATACTTATTTGTGATGTATTCTTTATATTTTTATATTTAGAGAAGGAATTGGTAATGGAAACGTCTTCATTGGCCTTCTTAGTTACAATAGAATACTGGTTGTGTGTTTTTAAGGATTTATAACAAGACTGATCCACGTAATCAAAGCTACATGAGTCTTCCGCAAAATGTTCTGACTGATTTGTATCATATAGCCTTATGCATGATTGATCATAACGAAATTCAGTTTCCTGTGCGTCCATGTCATTCATATCGTCATATTCATGAGTAGGTTCTGATTGAATTGTTTCAGATGACGAGGAAACAATGGGTTGTATCTGAATTTGGCTTACAACTGACATTGTAGAATCTAATCCTCGTGCGCAAAGATGGTTTTCGTTTAGTGTGACTTTGTCCTGAATTTGATTATAGGCGAAATGTATCAGATCAGAGAAATCACTGTTTTCCGTTAAAACCGTTCCAGTTGCTTCAGCAGAATGTTCAGTCTCTCTGGTCTGGATACAATTGCGAGAACTGCTGGCGATATGTTCTCTTGCATTCATGTGTGACATATCATTAGTCTTGGTCCTTGATGCTGAAAATTAATGAAAGTTATGAAATTGAGCATAATCTCATATATAAAATAAACGCATCTCAATGTTTTGTAATTACATCAATTGTTCCATTCATGTTGGAAATGTACAAGTTTAGTTATTCGTCCCTGCTGCAAGTTATGGTGGAACAACTGACCGACCAATTGATTTAACTACTTTATGTGTATACCTTGTCTGGCGTAGATTGCGCTGTATTAATAAATCCATATTTTAGTCAATTATATTTTGTTATGAGAAAATATATTTTAATCACTTGCCGTAATACAAGTTCTTCTATTATTCTTAAAAAATCTACTATATTTCTAGTACAAAATACTTACTAGAATGTAGTTGTATCATATTATGACGAACCGTTATTTATTTGTTCAACCAGACATGAATAATTATAAACATTTGGCGTTTTGGTTCCTCCATTTTTATATTACCATTATAGAGTTACTTAGAAACATATCTCAGCTTTGAAATGGAATTCAGATATCTTGATATATATATATATATATATATATATATATATATATATATATATATATATATATATATATATATATATATATATATATATATATATATATATATATATAAAAGGCAAATGTTGTATAAAATAAAATCCTATATTACTTTTCCTTCGGTGTAGCCTTCTCACATGATTCATAATCAGACCAGCAGCCACGAGTAAGACCGCTACTGCAGAGACGGCAATAATTTCTAACATGTCTGAAAGGAAATATATGCGCTGGGATGTTACATACATAATGATTCAGATGGCGGAATGTGACTATGCGTATTTATGTACCTGAAAATATATATGAAGATTGAGATTCAATGACAGAGAGAATACAAATGATCTGGAAAAACACCAAAACCTGTATAGATAGCTTTATAGTTAGTTCAAGTGATGTAGACCAATCGTATTTCCATATTTGCAAGTAAGTAACATATGCAATATATTAAATTAAAGAAATCATATTATTAGACACGATACACATTCATTTTGGATAATTATAACTACACAGTATGTATGGGGATGCAATAATCCATTATATTACAACAGAAGGAATTAATAACGACTGAAACATGCTGTACAATGAATATATTTGTCCTTTAATCATTCGTTGAATTAAATTGGTTCATAAATCAATAAAATGTTTAAATTCTATCTCTTTCACAACTTACATTTTTCTGACCTAGAGCTTGAGAGATTAGGGATGAATGGTGTGCTGACATATGAATCTCTACTTCCTGAGCTTGATGTAGTGTTGATTTCTGAACAAAAAGAGACATTATGTAGAATAATGTAGGATTCAGATTAACGCCATATCAATCATAAATCAGTGTATTATGATGCTTAAATGGATGCAGAACTGTGATGTCATTTTCAATCACGATGCTTTCGCAGTTCTACCGTCTGTTTCTCATCGTAGATATTTCAAATTAATATATATATAGATATATATATCGTCATGTCCCATCCATTTCTAGGTCAGGATAAAATATCATCCAGCATCCGATCCGCAACAAGGTGTATCAAACTAGTTGAAGTATAAGAAGTTTAAAAGATTTGTTCCTGCAGACATAGTCATATAAAGCTTCACAAACACACCCGCTTTTGTGTTTTAGTTGTTAGTCTTGGTAATGTTGTGTATTTGCCTTTCATAATATCTCACCGAAAGTCGAAAGCGCTCAGGCTAGTTAGATTCTACTTTACAATTTAGGTGTCCGTTTATTCCATGCATCTTAATCAATCCCTGACACAAACCATTCCTTGCTAGATCCAGTGCACTTCACAATTTTCTTCATGGTTTATTGGGGCCGCAAGTAAAACATGAACATGTTTTTATTTTATTGTATTGTCAATAATGCAAAATACGTTTTTGTAAATAATTAAATATAAAATATCTATATTAATAAGACTAATCCGATCCCAATTGTTTTATTATTCATTATTTAATTTATTCATTTTAAATCGTTAAAGACAATATACAATGTAACATTATTTTAGTTCCTTATTTCACTATTTGTCATGTTCTATATCAAAATTTGATGAATCGGTTGATCCAATTTATCGTAGATGATGAGGTGACATCTTCTAAATGATAATAAAGTAAAAGAAGAAAGTGATGGAAAGAGATGAATTCTTGATGGGGTTCATTCTTACGCGGGTCATCGTTACAGTTATCAAATCCAGAACCATTCATTCTAACCTCATCAATGGTATGTGTGTTGTTAATAAAGACAACGGTATAACTAGTCAACTATGCATATTTCATGTTTGACTTCTTTTGAATTGTGTTATGGTGATTGCAATTTAAATCATACAAAGACTTGATAGGAACGTAAGGAATCGTGTAACTGTTCAACACCCACCGAACATCTGCCACCCATACAGAAATCCAAAGGATGTGATAAAATGCTTCATAAGTGCTTGATTGCTATATGTATCTACATATATGGCTTGTAAGTTACCAACAGCTAGTTTTCAATCAAGTAATAGGTCAATACATTCGCAAACACATTCAGTTATCTTGCATTACAAAATGCAATGTTATAAATGTGATTTATAGAATAGCATTTCTTTCAATATGTGAAGATATTTCTGATAAATTAAAATACATAAGGAAGCTAAACAATAAAATAACCGTAGACGCGCCGACAAAACGGAAACGATATTCTTATATATTATTCGCACATGAGTATGAGCATGATCAATTTATAGAATCCATTAAAAATATGAATTCACATGCATCACGTCGTTGTTGTTCAATCAAACAGAAATGTTCTTAATATATTTGCTTAAAATATAGAATATCATTTTAGTTTTAAAATATCATCATGAGAGACACAGAAACAGAGAGTGACTCAATCGCACTCATCTATTCAGCCGTATGAAAGCTTGGAATGAAAATCCGAATGAATTTAAGAAATAGCAACATTTAGGTTTCACGTGCTTTTAATATTTATTTTCTTGACTATAGTTTGTGGGATTTCTTTCAGATTATGACAATCAAGTTTTAAATCAATAGCAAATAATAATAGGGTTCAGAGCCTTGATTTCGATTTCAACAAATGTTTTTAAATATTCGTTTGACGCATATTTATGTTCAATATCTTTTGTAATACTTTGCTTGGAAATATGAGATTAGTTTTAATAAATTTTAATTCTATTTCAAGAATTACAACCATACTATGTTTGAATCCATACATTTTAGTTTTCTGTGGACATATCTTTAATGGATGTTTTAGGATTCGATTCATGAGGAGATTGCTGTTTATTGTTATGAGAATGCACCGGTCCTCTAGTCAATAATGTAAAAACCATGTTGTCAATTTTCATTCCTTCCATACTAGCTGCATGTTGTAATTCAGAGTATAAAAGAAAAAAATCGAAACTCACACATTGTGCACATGTTATGACATTATTGAAACTGAGACTTATGATTCCGCAGATTATAATCATAAGCTTGTTCATTGTGTCTCAAAGAAACGCAATAAGCCATCATTGTGTTTTCAATTACTCTGGATAAATGTCATTAAGTCTGATCTTGAGTGGACTGATGCCCAACTGAAAAGATGCCAATTGTGCTTTCTTCGTATTTATTGCACATGAGAATTCGTTTTCAATACAATCTGCTTTTTCAATTAGTTATTTTAAGATTATAATTCTTGTGCGCAATGTACCATGCATATCAAATATAAGGAAACATTCTTCGAACAAACAGTATATATTATTGATCTAATCTGCAAGAAATAGTTACCTGTAAACTCGACAAATACGGAATCCATAAGTAAATCCTTGTCGTCCCAGGCAACATACATTCCCATGTCAAACACGTTTACTTTGCGAATTGTGAACGAGAAACTGTTTCCATTCAAAACACAGCTTTCTATTCGATGCACATACACCTTTCCTTCTTCTGTACAGTTTTTCTGGGTAACATCATACTTTACAACAGGGAAATATAGTTTAGATATCATCATCGCAATTTTAATAGAAGTTATATTCGTTATATTACATGTGAAAAGAAGGACCAAGGGCGCACTATCATTTCCATGTAGTCTATGCCCTACAATATAAACAAAATGTATTATAACAAAGAAAATATGACCAAATCTCCAAATATTGTTTTATAACTAATAAGATTAAGATCCATAAACAAACAAAATAAATTAATATCCACCTTTGTGTATATGAATATTTTCCAGGTATCGTATCATTTCCCCTACGTACCGATTGACTGAATCAAAATTATGACGCGCTGGTATAAATTTACATGTAAAAGGAAGGACCATTGGATCACTATCACTACCATGTAGTATATGTCCTACGAAATGTACAAAAAGTGTTATGACAAGAAAATATCTCCGAATCCAAAGGTTGTTTTAACAGTAATAAGAGTAAGATCCATAATGATAACGTATTGTTCACCTTTGTGTATACCAACATTTTCCCTGTATCTTATCATTTTCCAAACATCCTGATTGACTGAATTAAAATCATGATGCGCCGGTTTAGGCTCCTTTTCAACTCGTATAGTTTTTCTAGTTATCATTATTGGATGTGAAATTATCTAACTAACTCTTAAACGTCCCTTCTAATCGCAAACGCTCCAAATCTTGCATTAATTTCACAATCACTTTAACCTATATGAAAGGTAGATGTAATACACAAAGTTTAAAGTCAGTACAACATAAACATATACTTGTATAATTAACGAGATAAACAAAACACGAATGAGATAGAGAAATATATAGAGAGAACAACCATATCACTAGTTACAACCTCTAGTGCCCATTTCGTTTATTTGATAAAGTGAGCGTGAAACATGTTCCTTTTCTTAATTAATATTTGTTTATTTTGCAAACAGCTAGCTAGTTATAATCGGATACAGCATCCGCCGGTAGGAAACACTTCTAGATTCAGTCGCCACAGGTGCAAATGGGTGTAGTCATCCGCTGAGCTGGTATTCGTGTTCGATTCTGTCGATTCTGCTGTGAATGAGTTCTATTCATTATCGAATAATCTTGACATTTTGCAATCATGGGTAGAAAATTAAAATCGTTCATTTCTGTCACAGAAATAGGCAAAGAAATAACTTGGTTTTGTCTTAAAATTATTCGACTATTTCTCGATGTACATGCGTACAACGTTATCTAGGGTGAATATGTGTTTTTCCAGGTAAGCGACTGTATTAACATGTACCTAGCCAGAGATTACTTGTGACGAGATAACATAACTAACATGATATGCACGGGTATTCTACCCTGACTTGCACTCAATCTCCAATGGATTTAAGTAAGATCAATTTCTAAAACCAGACTGGTATTATTACGCGATAAGACATTACAAACCGAATAAGCTTCGCATATCAAATGAAAATGTAAATTTAACACTTACCCCTATGGCTGGAGAACAATGGAGAGTGTACACTCCTTAAAAGTGCCAAAAACGACCATTTATTACAACGCATATTTAAAGTATTGAATTACAAGTCACTGTTAGAGGTTAAAGTATTATCATATATCTAGAGATTATAAAGAAACTATTATTATGACCAATTTAGTTTTATTTTAACTGTTATTGTAGCTGATTGTGACTGTCGCTGTGATTGTGTCTGTCGCTGTGAATTGTGATTGTCAATGTGACTGTGCATATGACTAGAGCTGTCTGAAGCTGTCCGAAGCCGTCTAAATTTGTTTAGAGCTGTCTGGAGTTTCCAGAATATTTAATGCTGCGTGCTGACGATACGTATGTATGTATGTACGTATGTCTGTGCCACGGACGTAGACGTAGCAAATTAAAAAAGGTGCTGTATGCTGGCTGTAAGTGTAACGTATGAGACAGTACACGTGGTGGATTCATAACGGGTGCGAGCGGCCGATAAGAGTGTGGGACACCCCAAGGAATCGTGCGACTGTACAAGAAGTCTAGAAGCATACGTTTGGATCAATTGTTGTTCCATTGCATTTTTATATCCATAAGATTATTTTGAATTTTCGTTATGTTCATAAGATTATTTTGAATCTTAGTTGTGTTCATAATATTATTTTGAATCTTAATAGAATTAATATTCGAGATTATGTGAATCTCTCTTCTAGTGTAAAATACTGTTTGAAGCGTATCTACAGTCCATGAGGTTTCTTGGATCTGTACTTCATATAGATTTAATATTGTTGTGTAGAGTGATTTGAGTAAATCGTATGTTGAGAGCGTGAGAGAATTATTGTATTTTTACATAATATATTTATCTTTATTAATTCATTCATAAATTTCCATCTTTCTTACATTGTGTTTGTCTTATTCATTTAGTCCAAAGACCCACTCGGTTTCTATTCTGCGACAATTTCCATAACAATGTTTTTTCAATATAAAATACTGAAAGACTGGGAAATCTGCTTTGTTACTAACAGTCAGTAACGTACATTACTAGTCATTTCAACTAGAAATGTATTTGAATTGTGTGTGTGTCAACCATTCCAATGAGAAAGAAAGATTGTGTTATAATGCGAGAACAATTTTGGAGAGATCATATACTTCAAAAGATGCGTCGAGTAGGTTCTGACAATGATGCATGCAAGATACCAAAATTTCTTACGTATAACAAAAATACTTGTTGCTCTTTCTTTCGGAGAGTTTTGGAGGACTGTGTAATTTCCACTGTCCACAAAATCGACATTTAATAGCAGAAAACTGAAACTGGTTTTGTTCATTTCGATCCCTTTTATTCGGTCTTTATAAACTGTATTAATAGATATGTTGTCACCTTGACTCTTCCTTGGGTCATACAACATCACATTAGTGACATGTCGCTTACTGGTGTAACCAGAGAAGGTTATTTCTAAAACAGCCGTTTCATTAATTTGAAGGTCACCAATATGTATAGTCGCATGTTCTCCTCTAGCATATATCTTTGGTTTCCAGTCTGCAAAAAAAAAAACATAGTTGGAAATATGCTTAAAATATGATAACCCTATTTCGATTCGTTTCATGAGCATCTGAAGTGCTATACACCTTCAAGGCAAGCACATTTAGCTGGAAATGTGAATCAATTTATCCATTGTTAGATAAATACTGGAAATGTTCTTTGATTTTTATCCTGTATTTGCTTTAACTTTCTTTGCTTATATGTGCCTCAATTAAAGTTTACATTTGCAACATTTTAACCGTTTTGTTGTCATAACAAAATATGTCTTTGGTTCTAAATCTCTTTGTGTCAGTGTCCGAACAAGGAACTATCATTTGTACGGACGATCGGTTTACAATCTGTTTACCTTCATTGGCCTTTATGACAAGATAAACTTCTATATATCTAATCGTTCGGGGTTGTAAACTTTATTACGAGTATCTGAGTTTCTTTAGCTTACCTTTTGCATGAACTATTCCAAACAGCATTAAGAAAACACACATCCTGGTTAACAAATCCATGATTTTACACTTAGTTCTGTATCTGCAAATATTCAAAGAGTTAAAAAGTATTGAAAGCATGTAATTCACTGCCTATTGCTGGAAGCAATATGAAAAATGATGCATTTAGAAAGTTGCAAAAGTCTCACTCATATTTAGTTCCATTTAATCATTGCAAAATTCACTGTCCAGACATTACGAAACTTAATTCCAACATTTGATCAAGCAGATTAGACACCCTTTAGAAACTGGGAAAGACACAAAGCATGCATCAAAGCACCACGAGACACACAGAACGCTTTATAACACTAACGTACGACATTTTCTGAGGCAGAGATGAGCAGGAAGTTAAAGCAGGGGAAAGTAACTGATACCATAACATCTGCAGCTGAAACGTCATAACGATGTAGATGATGTTAATGGAAATACATAATTATACAAATATGTGGCTACATTTAATACTTTGCTCTATTTCCTTTTTTAATAAATATCCTGGCGTTAGAAGAGATGTTAAAAATAGACTATATATGTTTATCATCAGAGCACAATGTCATAATGACCATAGGTATCAATGGGAATCTCTGAATGTTTCGATTTATAAATTATGTTCATTTCCTGTAACATAGGAATCTGTACAGTTTATTGTGGTGACCATACGCTACCGATAGGAAAAAGAGGAGAGTAAGATATTATAAACGTTTTAATGTGCGAAGCTATTATAGATCTTACTTGCAACAATACAAATAGGTATTAACAACTAAAGGACAGTATATTTCCATGTAAATGTTAATAAGTTACATTATATTATGTCATGTTTACCCTCAGTTAAGGTTTTAGGAGGTATTTCTTCTATAAAACGCCTGTACGCCAAATGTTTCTGGTCTGCATCTTCATATGTTATACATGTATTTGAGAATATCATCTATGAACTATACAATTGTAAATGCTTTCATTGAATTATGCCTTCTATATATCACCTGCTGTACACTGAAGCACATACTCGCACTAATCCTTTACCATCTACATTGATCAGTTTCCAAATTTAATAAGTTTTAGGATGTGAGAATGAGAGGAGAAAGATTATGTAATCAAAAACGTCTAACAGTAAAGCGTGGAAGGCGTTAATTTCTCCTGGGAGTTTTGAATTCGCATTATAATAATGATGGCATTGTGCATTAAAACTACTACACATATTCACTCTGTTTATAAAATATGCAATGCAGCAAAGGTGTTCCAAAATGTATTTGACAAGAACGAAAAACTGCTTTAGTGGCATGACATTTTAATCAGATGATCTTCATACTCATATACATATACTAAATTTTATAATTTCTGCATCAATTTGTCTGATTGTTTTAAACACCCTGGGTCAGATAGACCTAGCTATATATACACGGAAAGAGCACGTACTTGCAAGCAGATACACAGAAATAAAACAGAAATCAAACTGCCCCTACCATACCTAACAGTAAATGAAAACGAAACCCGCTTGAGGAAAACCTCCAGTGAGTATTTATTGAAGAATTTAACAACGACCATTAGAACAACGCATTCAACATGTCGCATGAGCAATTGTAGACAACCGTTATTATAGTGGGTACAAAACGCCGTAAAGCAAACAATGCAATCTAAAGGAAGAATTAAGTATGAAATTCAAAGCAATCATTATATGTGTCATGGCGTTATTATGAATTGTCGATGATGCACAGGAAACTCTCTCTAACTGGATTTAAATAGTGATATTATACATGATTTTACAATCTACTGACACTTATCTAAGCGTAACATGTACTAATTGGTGAACGAGAGGTATATGTCTATATATATATATATATATATATATATATATATATATATATATATATATATATATATATATATTGGCACCTTTACTTGTTCTAAAACAATAAACTGTGCAGCTTTACATTGTATCATAAAATTACTCGTCTTGCCAAAATGTCCCATGCCGAAGCTGATTCTGGAAAGAATAAGGTTTTCCTGACTGGTATAAATCAATTCGACTGCGATGTTGGGACGAAAATGCGCACATCTTCTCAAATCGCCAATACTGAGCTGCATTGCTAACGCGTCATCAGAAAGGCACAAGCATTTTCCAACTATACCATATCACCTTCGATATGAAATGTGGCGAGTGTTCCGTATGACAGCGATTTGTTAATGGTATTGACTGATGTCACTTTAAAGTCTGCTTATTTTCATAATTCAAATCTTTGGTTGTACAGTGTTTGCTCATTTGTTAACAAATGGTTGGAAAAGGTAAAACCCTTACATAGGTTGTAGAGTGAACTAAACATGTTTCGTATATTTCTTTCCGTTTTCTAGACAAAAGTAAGTTAGAAATGTAATAGGGTGCACATACATTATCATGGCAATACTATGTCTTGATCAAATATAGTTTCTCTTGGCAATGAACTTCTAGTAGTAGAAAAGAGATCTCAAGAAAACTATTATTTTTAACAATTACGAATCTGTCTGCCAACTGACCGCTTCACTCTTTTATTAATTTTCTGACCTTGCCACATAAATGGAATATCAAAGGGTGAATTCGAACATGAAATAGAGAAAACCATCGCATCACATATTTTCATTAAAGTCATAACATTTTATGGGACTATATTAACCAACTTCATTATGGACATATCCTAGCTTCCAAATGTGGATATATTGCTTGTTTTGCACTTCATTAACCAACACCAGCTCTGCCTTAATGCAAAGTGGGACTTTAATCGAAATTCAATTTTGAACGAAGTTTCTTAGATTATATAAGGTACATATACAATGACGTTAGTGATTGTGGATGGCCCAATCGACGTTCAAGTTAAAGGTAAATGAAAGCACCCGTAGCAAAGTACAATTTCAGACAAATGATACGGGGACAAAATGTGTAAATGGAACTTGTAATATACTATACTACACGTAGGTGTTACAGACCTGACTAACCATGTATAACAGTTCATTGAAGATGATAACAACTAATATAACTACTATTCCTAAATGTTCGCCAACCGTAACTATTTACATTATTAATAAGGTCAATGTGGCCAGAAACCAAAATCAATCCTGTTCTTCAATGTTTAAAAATAATGGACTATCTTTCCGTCTCGTGATGCTAAAATTGGTAATATAAACATAATATAAAGATGATCATGCATGCAGGAAACACAAACAATAAGACTATAAGATACATTTAATAAACATACGAGTGATCAAATCATCGAAAAAGACGTACATAATATTTGCTTTTGCCGTGTTAATAACGGACAAATCGACAAAGGAAAATATTACTTTTCAACCATGAGAACAATGCATTATTCACTCGGAACAAGCAAAACTTCTTTCATGCTCTAACAAAGTAGCAAATCTTTTACGGTAATGACATTTTCTTACTGTTTATATTCCGCTTAGATTTGCTTTTGCACCTTCGCAAAAGAAATTATTTCGCTTTAAATCGATGTACGTTAATTAATATTTCCATTATATGACTCTAGTAGTTTGAAAACTAAACAGAAAATAATAATAATAATAATAATAATAATAATAATAATAATAATAATAATAATGAGGATTTTGTTTAGCGCCTAATCTTTAGAAACTCTACGCGCTTTTCAACACTAAACAACTCATATAACATTTTTTTAAAAACATATATGATAGGATTACAAAAACAAACACCATGAAATTAGAAAACATAAAAAACATGCTGAGAATATTTAAGGTAGGAAACATTATTCAGTCTTTAAGTTTGTTCTTGTAGTCGAAATAGGTGAGTTTTGAGAACACTCTTGAATGGGATCACTGTGTCTTTGTGTACAAGTTCAGTTGGCAATTAATTCCACGTTGCTGGGCCCTGGTATGCAAAAGAACGTTGTCCATATGGCAATGTTTTCATAGAGGGAATAATGAGTATACGATTGTTACAAGAGGAGCGTAAGTACCTTGCTGGTGTGTACACATGAGTGAGGTCGGATAGGTATGTTGAACTAGAGTTCGACAGTGAAATGTAGCACAGGGAACAAATGTTGTGTTTGATTCTGGATCGAATGGATAGCTACTGTAGGGTACAGATCAGCGGGGAGGTGTGCTCTGATCGTGGTACTCTAAGTATGATCCAAGCAGCTGTGTTTTGAACTTTCTGAAGTTTCTGGAGCAGATATTGAGATGAACCAGACAGAATTGAGTTACAATCGTCCAGTCTTGAAGGTACTAATGAACACACAAGTGTTTTAGCGGCATCAACGGGAAGATATTTGCGAATGGAGCTGATGCGTATCAGCTCAAGATATGCAGCCTTGCATATGTTCCTGACATGTTGGTACAATGTGAGAGTACTGTCCAGAGTAACACCTAGGTTTCATCTTGATTGTGTGAATTTAATGTTGGTGTTGCTGATAGTTATTGTTTGAGGTAAAGGAATGTGACTGAGAAAGTCTTTGTGTTGTGATCAAACTGGCCTCAGTTTTATCAACATTCAACACGTCATCCATAATTTCACATCAGAAATACACCTCTCTACACATTGGGTGGTAGCATCAACTTCAGTTGGGTGGCTAGAGTTGTATTTGTGGGCGTAATCAGCTTACAATTGGTGAGGCACTGAATGATGATATATGACACTTGAGAGAAGCTGAGTGTACATAATGAAGAGAACAGGTCCAAGAATAGACCCATGTGGATCACCACAACATAGATCAACTGAACTGGGCTGGTGTGTATTCCATTTGCAGACACAACGTGTATCCTTTTGACCAAGTAGGACTTGAACCACAGGAAAACTGTTTCATGAATGCTAAATACATGCTATAAACTGTGAAGTAATATATCATGGTCTATTGTGTCAAATGACGCAGACAAATCAAGGAGGGTGAGGACTGTAATCTTTCCGCTATCCAACACAGAGAGGATCTCGTTAACTATTTTTAGAAGAGCAGTTTCAGTAGTGTGGCAAGGGCAACATGCAGATTGTACATTGCAAAAAAAGACTGTCTGAATTCAGATGAGATACAAGCTGGGATGGAACAACCTTTTCTTAGATTTTTTTTATATGAATGGGATATTATAATGTGGTTAGTAGTTCTTTAGATCGTTATGGTCTAGTGTTGGTTTCTTCAACAGAGCCTTTATAATGACAGTTTTGAAAAATGATGGGGATTCCCCAAATGAGAGAGAGAGAGAGAGAGAGAGAGAGTTATAAATAACACCAGTTAGTGTAGGGAATATTGGATCTAAGCAATCAAGCAGCAGAGATGTTGAAATTTGATCAATTTCACATGACTTTAGTGCACTCTTCATCAGATTGTTTTGCTTGGATGGTTCTATTCAGTATACGGAGGTTTCTCCATGTAGCAGTTAAAGGTGGAGGGTTAGGGACTGATATGTCAAGATGGCATATAATGCAGGGCTGATATGATGAAAGGTCATGGGATACCAAGGAGGACCGTGGAATGTTATCATCAGGTCTATGAAGAATCCAGTCTAAAATGTGACCATGTTTATGAGTGGGTTGGTTAACTGACTGTTTGAGGTTGAAATCATTAAGTGCATATATGTGTTTTTATGTGTTTGGCATTCCGTGAAAGTCAAAGTGATAGTTGAAATCTCCAAGAATAATTAGGTAGTCACCTATCAAATTTCCATACTCCAGGAGATTCGGAAACTGCTCCAAAAAGAGACATTCAGTCAGCTTGTTATTACTGCTAGGAGGAGGGCAAATATCATGTGGGATTTTTTGGTGCGCATGTCTTTTTTATCAGCATAATAAGCTTCGCGTATATTTCATTGATCCCAATATTGTATTGTTTTAATCTGCAAGAAATGAGTAATGAATGAAGTTAAATTTCACAAAAAATAACACGAATATGTAAAAACTAAAAATGTTAGAATTTATTTACAACACTTAGTAAAGACTTTAGGTGCACTTTATACACTAGTAGCTTTATTAAAAGGATTTCACTGGTGGCAAAGTATTATATACAGATAAAGTGAAACAATCATTTATAATTTCATTATGCCGAATTATATAATTCGTTATGGTTAGAAAATAACTAACTGAAGGATTACCATGTAAATATCATTGATATCTTCTCATTATTTATATTTATTATAAAGGCATTTAACCACACATAAATGAGCAATCGTTGTGTACACATGCTGAGCATATTCTTTAGTACAGCATGCCCGCGTTGCAACTATTAAGATGCTTCCTCCGACGTGTGCATGTTGAAAGCTTTAAATTGACCTAACTCAACCTTGATAAATCATAAATCATCATAATTTCATTCACACTGTGGAACTATATCTATTTAGAAAAAGACACTGAAAAGCGAGGATATGAACTAATTAAAAAACGTTTCAGCTGATCTAATAACGGGAAAATACTTGTCTTATTTGATAAAGCGGCTGGGACTATTCGGAAACTAGTGAATACAACAAACGTATTGTCTTTATTTTGTATATGCAGTTAATTTTAATCTCATATGGTTGATCTGGCGTTCGATACAGATGTTCAATATGCATTTACGTACCAAACAATCACACACACATAAAAAGAGCTTGTAACTTGTTTGGTGTATACTGTATGATATATATAGCTTTGCCACTTTATTCGACTCGCATAATTCATTCCACTATACAATTCACCACCTTACTTTATCTCTAGTTATTTGTTCTTTATTTGAACTATATATCATATTTATTCATTATAATCAAACATTTATTCTTTCTCTTTTGGCATTAAACAATACGATATTTAGATAAACTGCTTTTGATTATGACTAATTATTATGCAAATAAACTTTGAGTTTACGTTACATTGAATTGCTTATAAGGTACGGAAAGAGCCTATGATATGTGCTATATTTCTTTGCGCTATTCAAATTATGCTAGTCACGAGAACGGGAAAATAAGGCAATTTTCGGAAAAGACATAATTATGGGTAATTTACTCAATGGTACCTACTGCTATTTCATTTTTTTTCATTTTAATGATCTAAAAGCTTACTATTGTACATATGTTAAGCATCATTTGTCCTTCATATCATTAGGGAACATTAATTTGACCAAACATTAACATTAAAGTAACTGAAGTAGGTAAATATGCGTATAACATCTTTTACGCGCGCGTGTAAATTAAATGATTTGTCTGTGGTTTTCCTTTTTCTGTTTGTTTGTTTTATGTATTTTGATTGCAGTAGAAGATGCTAAATCATATATAAAGATTGCTGTACGTTTGTTAACATAGGCAACATGAAGACAGACTGATATATTGAATCATTAACTCTCTTAATGGTGTTTTCAATTTCAGTTAATTTCATGCATATCATCAAATAACGGTGGTCGGCACGAGGTTCATTTTTTGGGATAAGCAGACTCTCCTGAACTCTTATCATCCAAAAAAAAATGAATCTATCTATATATTAATTTTAACGAATCATTTGGTCATATTTGTTATGGACCGGTTTAACTATATACTCAGAACTGGCAACAATGTTTGAAAACTAGTAATATTAGCTGCTTGAAATTTTGGTTTCTGTTTCTAAAAAGAAAGAGTAAAAAATAATATTTTTCATTCATATGGAGATGCAGGAACCTGGCAATGCATTTCTGATGACACATGAAGAAAACTCGACTGGCTCTGACAATATCTTAATCTCATATTTGATATACATTTGTTGCATTTCAAAATTGGCATTCACTTTGCCTACATACCTTTTCATTAGAATCTTATGGCTATCATGTTGATCAGTGTGGACCCATAATCTGCCAATGCTGATTAAATAAACTTGATCGCCTTAGCACAAGTATTCAGTGATAAAACTTGACACAACACTTTGGCAAATTGTCCAAAATCTCTCAACTCACTTTTCATTTATAATACCATCTCTGTTCATTTGCGAAATTGTGGATAAAAAACTGAATATATGACAGAACAATGTCTGTCACTATTTAATCAAGCACTCTTTAGTTTTTGTTACAATTATAAATTGGTATTCAGCTTCTTCCATAATACATTGTCCTTGTTCAAAATGTTTATTTGAGCCCACATATTTTCCAGAAAAATAACAGAATTAATTACTTTTGGATCCAAGTAATTTGAAATAACTCCAAACAGGACAACATACAACTTCTAGTGTCAGAAAAGACCCACCTGCAACTGAGAATAATTCTCCAAAATAGAAGTTATATGGTCTTCAAAACAGTAAACAAGGAGTCACGTGATCATCTTTTCGAAAGTTATACAAAATAAGTACTTGTTAAGGATCACGTCTTACCAGTGTGACCCTGACGAAAACATTTTACTCTAAGAAAAAACAATATTGTTTACATCTTAAAGACAAGGTCTCATCATGACCTCGACAAGATATAGTTTATTTAAGTGATTGCCACAAATTCTGAAACAAGGTCAGGATTTAGATCAACGCCTGGTGTTTAAAAACTAACAGTAGAGGTCAAACCATTTTCTGGAAAACGTATCATCTCTCGTGAATACATTTACATTACAATATCATGTAAAAAAATCCCAACGAAACTGACAAACTGCTAAAGTGAAATAAATATATATTAAATCAGATATAGTTATATCAAATATACAAATAAGACACTTATAGGAGAACACGAACATAAGCTCCAAACAACTTTTCATCACATACATTTGTGTTACAAATTCAATATTCTATACTCACCAATATCATTTTCGAAATCAATATTTGCCGCGACTTAAATCATTATGATTGCTTTAAATAAAACTAATTCCGTATCAAAATGTCTCAGCTGCTTTCTGAACAGCGGTCCTTTTAATATAAACCAGTGTCTACATGGTCATGTATATATCAATCCATATAATTTGTGTATAGCAAGATGAATTAAGAAAACTCTATAGTACTTCACATTATTGTATGGATATAACCAATTCAATGATATCATGATGGTCACTTTGTGTATCCAACTATATGCAATCAATAACATTTATAGCAATGCCTTCATCTCAGAATGTTGTTACATTCAATAAAGTTGCGCAAAATATTTTGAAATGCATTTGAGCATAACACATTTGTATAAAACAATCGAAATACTCCGTGCCTCGCACGGTATATACGTCCATAAGAGTTATAACTACGCCTTCATCTAAAACTTGTATTACATTGAATGAAAGTTCGCACAAAAGTTGAAATCCTTTTGTAACAACACATTTGTCAAACGGTTAGAAAGTATTGAAAGTCTCAATTAACATTTTGTTCTGTTGAATTACAGTCAAGAATCGTAATTCTATAGAGTACAATATGCAACATGGGAAAAGAACATGCCAGGAAATATGCATTGTATTGTACTCGACACACACATATATAAAGATATACACGCAGAGATCACTGCATCTTCGGTTTGATTATTAAAAAGAGTAGGACGTAGTAAAGAGCACATTATTTTTCTTAGAGACTAGGTCATTATGTTGTTACAAAAGTACAAACCATTAGAGATAAGCTTGACGCCACAATTTCAATTGACTCGTCGTCACCATACAGTTGGGGTACAGAATTTCAGCGGCAACCATTAGCAGCATTTAACCTGTGTCTATGCATTTCGTACGCACACTCGTGATGAAGAGTGCACCAAAGTTTGAGGCAAAAAATGTTCCCATAGTCACAGTGAACAGATAAGTTAACAAACAAACCGACCGATGATTTGTGATCATCTCAATACACAAAGCTATCATAGTCATGTAAAATATAAATATGGAATGTGAAATTAGAACAAAATTGTTGCAAATCGTATATATAAATGCTTGAGATAGTTCAGTACATGCTTACACGAGGAAAGGATTGTTTAATACGAATCTTGGAGTTTATGAAAAAATAATGAAATATTAAACCAATTCAAACTGACTCCTATCTTATTCAAACGAAGAATATTTTCAATTTGCGCACATGGAAATCAAATAATTCTTAACTTTTGGAGGAAAAAGGTGGTCTATAATATACTGATATGGAACACGTTTATTTCAAACAATAATATTGATTTAATTCGCAGCAAATGATGATTTTTAAAATGATATTGTTGAGTATATATATATATATATATATATATATATATATATATATATATATATATATATATATATATATATATATGGGCCAACTTGAGAGGCAATTTAAAGATACAAGGAACACCATAATTTAATTTTTATCTGATGCTTGCATGCACCAAACTATATATTGCCACGTGCCTTAAACACATCACATTTGGCATCATAACGTAAGGCGTTTTACTACTGTATAACTAGGTCACTAATCTATTTATATGCTCCAATTGCTGGATGGAACGACCGACGGGTGAACCAAGCATTGACTAAGTTAACTCTACTGTTCCCTATTAGTCTACTCCAATCACATGGGATTCTAAGTGTCATAACTGTTCTCTTTAATTTAATATTAATGAATGCACTGCTTTACAAATAACAGTTTGTTGTAAAAACTAGCTAAAACAAGACAAATCTTTTGCAGGACAATGAAACAATATGAATCAATTGCAAGTATCGAGTTGTGTCCCACATAATTATATTTATTTCTTGCAATTATTTCTTATCATACTAGCACAAGGGTATTACGCAAAGCCAAATGAAAAATGTTAAATATACATTTAACAAATATTGTTCCAACGTTTATAACACACAGCCACATACCAAATTAAAGAATACAAGAACTAACAAAGCATTTAAATTTAATTTCTCGCATCCTTCATCTCACAGACAGTTTTAAAAAGTTCACTTATAGTTTTAAACATGACTGTATGTATAACCCTAACCAAGGTTACAGGTATTACTAATGTCAATATATCATTATAATTGCAAACAGCGTGCTCTGTTGCAAACGAATTCTTGAAAATGTAACTATAAAATGTTAATACATGTAGCAACAACACCATCCATCACTACACAACACCCGATGCCAAAATAATATGACTAGTGCACATTGTCAGAATATTTACGCTCAGAACATTTAGTTTAAAATATTTACGCTCATTAGATTAGGGAAAAAATGAATGTGGGATATAATGTATCATTTCATTGTTGAGGCTCTTTCCACAAACATAATTGAAGAATTTTAAAGCAACATATATTTTCTTGATGTTGATGTACAGATACATTTTTAAAAAATCTCAGGTACCCTTGTATGGACTCCTTCTTTAACATTCTTGACAATATTTTGATTAACGAGGGCAGAAGAAAAACTGTTACCATACTAAAATGATAGTTACTTGCATTAACATATGGCCATAATCTGTCCGGATGGACTGAACTCAATGTGCAAAATGCTATGGTTTGCTATCTCTAGCTGTTTGCTTCTTCTCTAGTGGGTTATAACGTACAGGACACAAACGATATTAGGAAAAGATTATTAAAATGAGCTATAAACCTATTAATATCGAAATATAATTAGTGAATTCTTAGACGAAGTTTGTTCCACATTTTGAGCCATTTTCCTTTATGTGGTAAGATTAACCATGTTGAAGCATCTCATCAGATTTTATGAAGATCTGGTTACTCAAAGTTGGCATGTCTTTGAACTCGAACTTAAGCAAGCAAATGGAACCTAGATTACTAGTCAGCTCAAATACTAATGTATTTAGTCAAGTTAGTCTACAATTCCACTGATGTCAGAACACACAGTCTGGAACCCGGAAACAAATGTGATGTCTTCGCTTTGCACAGGGTAGTATTTAGAGGTCGAATGAGGCAGGCATCTAGCTGCATGGGAATATATATGAAAACATATGGCGCCTATGTCATGACAATCATGCATACGAATTCCTAAGGAATCGTGTTTTCCATGTTTGCAGAAAATATTTGAAGACTGTGATATCCACTATCCATGAAAAACTCATTTATTATGATGAAACCTTGTTTCAGGTTCATCTTGTGTTTGTGGCCAACGTTAAGATTATACTAATGACCAATAACCAGTTTTGATATTTTGTGGTCATAACAAATCACATTAAAACATGTAAAATGTTCATTCTAATTTGAAGTTGATCATCAAGTACAGTTGCATTTTCTCACTGAGGGCATATCTCATGAATCCAACATGGAAAATATCTCAAGAATCCAATATGAAAAACATCTTTTGAAATAATAATCAAGATTTCTATGTGCGATCAATTTTCAAAACATTTTTTATATATGTTCTATCAATTTTAATACTACCATGCATACTTTGTTATGAATTTCGTTATGCAATTATGAAGGTTAATTTGCGAATAAGATGCTAATAAGTAAAGTTTCCTCTACTGCAAACTGACCTATATAATGCATAGTCCCGTTTATAAAAAAATCATACCCTGAACATACCTAATTGCATATCATAATACTTGTGTTGTGCCATAATTAATCTATAAAATTACATTCATCAGTAAGGGTAACGTTATCTCCGGGTATTTTGAATTCATCATTTGCTCATTTCGTTTATTTTAGAGGAACATTTAATAACATTGTTTCCTTGAGTTTGTCTTTAGTACAAACTGTTCCAAACAATATCAAAGACTGCATAAGGTAGTTACAATATCCACGGGAATGCAGTCAGCTATGACTCTGCAATATTCATAGGAAAGGAAGTATGTCGGATAACTGATGCAGTCTTTGGCAAAATGATTAATGCATAACAATAAGGATTTTAGGACACTTCAGTGTAGAGTAACAAAACAATAGGAACAATACAAACTCAAGAAAGATGCTATTTCATCACCCTTTATTTCAGTTTATTTCTCGCTAATTCTTCAGTATCATATTTTGGTTATCCAGCTTCAATTTAACTTACAATTGCCTATAAAATATGCTTGAAATATCAATGAGGATTTAAGCATAATTCACACATTTATCCATTTAAACGATAATTTTCTTTATAAATTTTCATTTTAGTTGTGTGTCTCAGATGATGAAGGCAAGACTGTACATTGTTATCGCAACTTATTTTACTATATAAAATATTACATTTATGCTACTATTAACAATATTAGAATCATAAAATACATACCAAACTCTGACACCAATAAAAAAGGTCGTATTTAATGGTGCGAACAAGAAATGCAGAAAATATAAATGATCACTTTCTTCTTTCCGATTTTTGTGAGAAAATAACTTTGTTGTCACTAACTTGGTGTTTGTTAAACCCTTTACCAAAATGTAAATACATTTCCAATCATTAAGTATTGTACTATATTAAAGAAAGCAATACAGAACTCCTCTGTAAAAGATCAAATAATGATATTAATGGAACATTGTTAATTCATCAGCTACACTATTTAAGGTTTGGATCCAAATACAAGGTAGCCACATTACTTCCTAAAAGCCTATCGAACTTAGATGCACATAGATGAGCTACTTTTCGCGCAAATAGTTTGTAACACAAACTCTTGATATGAAATAAACAAAAAATGATGATTAGATTGTCAATATAAATATAACTCGATCTCTATCTCACAAAACAAAACCTCATGATGGGAAGGAAATTACGATAGCCAAAAACAGAGAACAACTCTTGACACAGTTTTGTGTATAAAAAGATTGGTTAATGTGAATATAGTCTGATGACCATCCTGGTACATTATTTTTTTACAGCAATCAAAAAAAAACTGCAACAGTAGTTACATTTACAAAATTTGTACATACACTGCATCTAGGTGTAAGTCGTCAAGGGTCTTAACTCTTTCAAACATAAATGTAGCACAACGATTTGTCAATATGTGCGTATTGAAGTCATTAGCCTTATAGTATGCTATATGTTTAACCGTAGACAACAGAATGCTAAAACAAGATGCTTAACAGTTTACCTTAAGAATGATTAGTTTTATTTCCGACTGCAATCAGCAGTAAGACGAATGAGCAGCAACTCCTGAACAAAAAGCGATCAATGCGATTTGTATATATTTCTATCTTCAGATCTTGCAAGTAGTATCTACAAAACTCTGGAACCAATACTGCTATTAAGATTGTGGTGGGTGGATGCACGTGGGTTACTTGCATTGTGTGGCACCAAAGAACACGATATTTTAAGGAGTGACGAAATGATGAATATGTATCCAGTACAAAAATTATGTTCCTTCTATTACTTGTCAAGATTGATCCAGAATCGACGTTTAGAAGATTAAATTCATTTTTTCTGCACAATACTCACATCACCACCCGTTTATCACCAATTTGCCTCACTTTCATCGGCTCAACATAAACATATACGTAGGCTAAGAAGTTGAAGGATTTGGGTTAGATAATCTCTTACAGTAAATTATATTAGCGTCATTTTGTTACTTACTTGACCCTATCTGAAAATAAAGCGTCTCTAGTCCTGCAATGCATCGCAGCGAGTTTATCGTTGGTATCAGGAAAGTAAGCAGTAATAACTTCGGATAGATGTTATCGGCATTTAATTAGAATTCTTTATCAACTATTAATTTCCATGTCTACAACGTAAGTCAGTTCCTATTTCATTGATCTTGGTCACAAGGTACTCGGGTTTCTTGCTGTAGGTATATTTATGTGAGCACCTGCAATCAAGAATCACATGCTATGATGAGATATCTTATATTTTCACCTGTGGAACTATAATGATATGCTTTTCACATGTAAAAGTCACTGAATAAAAATGCATGAAAATAATATCGCCAATAAGTCTATATACTTACCACGTAAGATTATAATAAATATATTATTGATGGAGAGAAAATGAACTGTCTTTGTAAAGCAGGTGTGACTCTTCTACATTGCTGCAAAAAGCCAGTCGCGAAGGTCAAAAGGCTGACATAAGGCCATATGGCACGACTACGCGATCACGTGGCGTGCGTATGCACACATAAGTGCGTAACAAGTTTAATTTGTTAGCATTAATTCAAACAAAAGTAGAACATACAAATAAATCCACTCAAAATTTGGATGAAAATATAAAACTGTCACAACGATAATTGCGTTTTAGTGACAACAAACACATCATATAGGGAATACACGAAACAATTACATAAATCTGTTATATCAATAAAAGAAGCACACGACAAGAGATGCTAGTAAAATTTATAGGTATATTTTCACTTGAATGCTATAAAGGCATACTATAAATGCTGAAATAGATAAACTAATACATGGGGATATTGTGATTTACTCCTGTACTGAAATAAAGATATTTCCAAGGTAAGGTCTCTCTAATACGAACGCATACCAAATGATATTTGGTTTATTCCTGCGGATGAAATTACGTTTGTTTCCCCCAAAACAATCAGTTAGTCAATTAATAAATAACTTGCGTGCTAAAAGATATACTTTGACTAATTCATTCATTCCAGGCTTGGGAATATTATTTTTGGTTCTATAATTTATACACTATATGATGCAAGTAATGAAAGTATAACTAGCAGAAACCGAAACTGAAATATAGCGAACTTCAGTCTTCTCAAAATAAACTCTTGTGGAAATTATTTGTCACACAAAACCTATTAAAAACATAGCACTCGTATAATATTAGCCAGTTAGTGAAATCGTTGTAGAGAGGAAGTGTATCTATATATAGCATACGACGCATTTAAGATGAAAGGTAGCAATACGCGTATGATGTTACCTAGCCAACTCGATTCGTTAAGTAAATATATTTGATGACACATACAAGCAGATTACAGCTACTTTAATCCTATTATTTGTTTTAGAAGCGTTAGCAATGTTTACTGGATGACATATAAGTGTATCTTCTACGTAAAGTCCTCAAATTTTCAATTTAATTTCTATAAATTGTAGTGAAGTTTAATCAGCTTGTTCAAAGCCCGTATTTGAGCATTATTGGAGGGAACCTCTGATCAGCTTATATAATGTATCTTTAAGTAATTCATAACAGGAATATATGCAGAAAAATGCACAAGAGGCATTAAAGTTTAGCATGAACTTTTAATGCATAAATTTGAGACCATACTTTGCGTTAGGAAGTATCTGATATGGTAGAGACCGTTCTGATCCCCAATGCAAGGGTATGCCACAAACCGGAGATTAACTTCAAAAAAAGTATTACTGTAATGTATAGCATTCTAAGACACCCATATTATATGGGGTCTTTAATTTCATTATGTGCTTTTCAATTTGGGATTAATTTTGACACAGTAAACTGTGGTGTGCTTAAATTAAGCCAAAGAAAAGGTTTTCTTGATTTAGTTTTGCCAATGTTGCTTCGAAGATGCGCATTAAAATAACATGATGACGTAATGAAAAAGTCATGGGACTTACAAATTCAATACAATATTCACGTGCACTACTACTCATTTTGTATATTGCAGTGAACAGGACAATACTCACAAAAACATTTTATTTGGTGATTGTTTGGCATTTTCTGAATTTAAGTTAACGTTTGCTCCATCAAACTAGAACTAGCAAAATGGATAATTGTATTTCACATATACTGCTTGAAACTAAAACATTGCACATTAAGTCTTTGTTAAAAAAGCGAACCTTTATTCAGTGCTCTTAATGGAAAACTAGACAATCTCAAATCTTACATTCCAATATAATGTCATCGCACTGAGTCCTCTGTCATATTAAATATTATATATTTCGCATTAGGACATCATATATAATGAAGGATATTTTAGCACTGATGCTTATACACGGCTTGGCAAGTGTGCAGAAACAATGTGTAGATTTCAAAATTATTTTGAGTTTTGGTCCATAATAAAATTGTGTTCGATCATTCTATGTTATGTTACTGGTTAGTAACGATTCGTATTAGTTGATTTTTTGTATATTGGTAATTGAGAACATTCTAACTTATTGGTCTGGAGACATTACTTTCAGGTCATATACATCTTCTGATTTCAAGACGAACTATAGTTTGACAGTGTTTGTTACGCAAACACTTCGAATGATTAATACATGTACTCGCCTTATTAAGTTCGTACAAGCTCTATAATAAGAAGCGTAAGTACTTTCTATAACGTGCTTTGATCATACGAGAGGAGTCAATGGTGTACAGCCTTCGTCTAGGACAACCAAATCATCAGATCAAGAAAGAGAGAGATACAGAAAAGAGAGAGAGAGAGAGAGAGAGAGATAGAGAGAGAGAGAGAGAGAGAGAGAGAGAGAGAGAGAGACGGAGACAGAGAAAAGAGCGAGCAAATCATTTGGTCAACAAACTGAAAAAATTACTGAGTCATTTATTTTAAAGGTAATATAGGTATCAATGATCAGAATGGGTCGCTACATCAGCCGCGCAATGTACCATTATCATACGGCATTATAGGAAGCTGTGATAAGTAGGAAGATTTGGAATGAATGAAGGTGAATCCTTAACATTGGCTGCGTGGAAAGGGAGGCAACAAAGCGAGAGAGAGAGAGAGAGAAAGAGAGAAAGAGAGAGGTAGGAGTGTGAAGTGGAGAGTGAATACATACAAATCTTTCAATCTACAACGGAATATTATTACGTACTGGCGATCAATATTATCTATCTATCTATCTATCTATCTATCTATCCCCATCCATCTATCCATCCACCCATCTATCTATCTATCTATCGATCTATCCATCTCTCTCTCTCTCGATATATATATGATCAACAAAATGTTTTTATTTCACATTGATAATAGCATGCACATGCTTGCATCTAAGTATTCTGCAGCACTGTAACGTTTAATATAGATCCAGATGACTTAGGAAAAGAATGCAGTTTGCACTGGTATTAATGTACATGTCACTGGAAACCGATTACAGAAAACTGAATAATGTGAGGAAGATCTGAGTGGATTTTACTAGTAAGACAATGTTTTAAAAAGAGCAATAAACTAAAAAGTGTATGCTAATCAATTTAGCGTAACATTGTTTTGGAGAGAGAAATGAACTATGCTTTTTAGAATATTGCGATGTGTCTGTCTTTGCTTATTTTGTTCCATGAAGATGAAACTATGAGTATCTGACGGGTATCGTATCCTTCACCAAAGACTAGTTCTAACGGAACTCCTTTTCAACTGGCACACGCTGGAGTCAGCAATCGGACCTCCATATAAGGCTCCACATGAGTGATCTCTCCAATGTCTTTTTCTCTTGGCAGATGAAAATTCCAAACCATTTCCAGCAAAATCATAATTAAAAATTTCAACATACTTTAAAATTCTATGTTTGCTGAAGAAAACATTGTAACATTTCCTGATATTTTTAATAGAGAATGAAAAAATGTTACATGCTGAAATAGTTAAAGTAATACATGAGGATATTATAATTTACTCCTTTACTCTCACTGAAGATTTTTCCAAGGTTTTGTGGCTCTCAGACGAAGTCATAATGGCTTATATTTCAAGACATTATTACGTTTGTTTCCCCAAAATCAACCAGTTAATTAATTAATAAATCATGTTTTTTCTCTCCAAACAATGATGCAAGTAATGCAAGTAATGTAACCATAAGTAGCAGCAACCGAAAATATAACATAGCAAATTCCAGTCTTCGCAGAATAAACGGTTGTGGAAAGCAATTGCAGTATAATGGCTCCTCAAAACAATATACTCGTATAACATTAGCCATCTTAGTGAATTCGTTGGAGACGACATGGATCTATATATAGCATACACTGAATATTAGATGAGGTAGGTAGTACAAAGTGTAGAATGGTGCGTATCTAACTAGTTTTGTCTCGCAGAGATATTATCATGATACATACACGAAACTACAACTACTTTAAGCCAAGTATTTGTTTTATAAGCACTAGCAAAGTCTACTGGATATCATATAAGTGTACAGTTTATGCAAATGCCCCATATTGTCAATTCCATTAATTTCAATTCTAGTGGAGTTTAATATCAGTTTGGTCAAAGTCCGTGTTTGAACCATCATGGGTCGGAGCTTAGCGTGGCAGATCCTTGTTTTGATCTCCACCCAGGACGGCTCAGATCAGCACGGTTTGACAAATGTCCTTTCACTTTATTATAAATTGGACGGTTTTATTATAAACAATATTAGAAACATTCTAGTAGATCACGTTTGTTAATTTACGTTTGTATGACCTATTCTCAACGTCCAGGGAAAAACGACATTTCATATTTTTGCATTAAGATATGACTGCATACATCTTTTCAAATGGTAAAATTGTAGTACAAAATATTAGGAATATAAGTCTATAATTTTGATGTTTGGTTGTTCACAATGATTACTAACTATATGTGGATAAGAACTATGACAACTGATGCCCCAACACGCTGAAAATTACCCTCTATTTAGATCCAGTTTAACGTCATATAACATAAAGTGTAATAGTATGTATCAAAGTAAAGGGAGATATATTAGGCGTAATTCTGACAGTTTACTGACCTCTCAAAACTGGGTCACTACAAACTTCGCTCATTTTACCATTATAGGATATTTGTGAAGTAGTGCTAAGTAGGAAGTTTCGGAAGGAACGAAAGTGAATCATTTACATCGGCTGCGCAAAGCGCGACACATAGTGGATAGACGTCCTAAAAGGGTTAAACTGACGTACGAGCATCAAAATATTGTCTCCTTTACTCTAATTCGATAAGTTTTAGAGGTAATTCTGTTGAAAAACGTGTGTAAAGTAAATGAGTTCCAACTGTCGCGATATATGCTAATTTGCTAAATGCAATTATTCAATTCTCAGTCATTAATTACGATTAGTATTTATTTTGAAAAATGCCTCACTGTGAAGTGATAAGTAAATGTCCTTTCAAAAATTCTGGATGTATATTTATTTTTTATCCCATTGAATGGCAGTCTATCAATTTGTTGTATTATCTATAAGCTATAAAGTGTCGATAATTTCCAAGGAATCTGTCTTATATACCTTGATGAACAGTTTTTGGTCAAAGTACTCGTAATAAATTGATGTTATATACATGTCTATGTTATATAAGATAATAAATGTTAAAGCTGTGGTGATGTGCAAAGATTGATACATTAACCAAACACATCTAAGTAAGAAATACACATATAAATAATACATTTTCAAACTAACGGCATTTTCTTCTAAGGAATGTGGTCGATCAACAAGGAATGATGATATTGTTGATTAAAGTGAACGAAATAAATCACTAGAATTGTGTTTATAACGTATGTAGCTGCAGTAAAAATGTTGTAACTATTATAAAATCTATAAAACATAAAGTTCCTTCTGTGTCATGAAGATTAAATTAGATCATCTACGTAGTTATACAAACCCATGACATTATTATGCAGCATATAGTATCTGCTGGAACGTTCTAAAATGTCTAGGGACAGCGGGGTGTATGGAAAGATAGACCGACATAGGATGTGTATGCAAACTGATAGACAAGTAGACGAGACCAAATAAAAGTCTCCCTACTTCAAACAGGGTAAGCCTTCAGCGAGTAACGTAATCTAGAATATAATTGTCACATAATAACCCCCGAGGAAATAAATTCACCATGTCACATGGGCGCACGTAGTGAAACGTATATTAAAAGAGAGTCAAAAAAAAATCCAGAAAAAACAAAGCATGTTCCACGATGAAGGAAATATGACGTGCAACGCAAGTATTATGAAAAAACATTAATGTGAATTTGTGATGACAAATGATAGGATTTGCTCTAAATACTTATTATATCAAAGGTCGCAAAATCTAGCAGGTATTAACTAATCATAACATGTACTACTATCACGTTGAAGTTCGATTGGGCTTTACGTCCGTTGTATTAACCGCGGATCATATTTGTGTTTTATATACTGCTGTACATATTTGATATACAGTGCATTTAAACAATTATCGACTTTAATATTGGTAAAGGAATACTTACATTTTAACAACGTTTAACGGAGGGCTTCTTAAATGTGTAAATCTCATTATGGTTGACTGATTGATTGATTGTGTTTTAACGGCGCATCAGCACTGTTAGGCTATTTAACGCCAAACAAAATACTATATGTATAATCTTTTAAAAATTATAAAAAGTCTCATATAGACCAGCGACATCAAAACCAAATAGTTGCAATTAAAGCGATAATATCGTAACGGTGGAAAATAAAGCTTCCCGATCAACGGGGTTTGTAAATGGCGAATGTTAATGAAGAATGATGATAAGATATTAAGAAAGGAACGGTATATATATATATTGCATAAAACTGCACAAGGTGATATCATAAAAGTTAGAGTTTAGAGTAAATATCCATTGCTTTCAGGACCTCTATAATACAAGTAATATTTTTATTGTATCAAAAAGTTTCTTCATGTCATGCACATTGTAATACTGATCGCGCGTAATTTGCAGGTCTAAACACTCTATCACAAAGTGTTAACAGTGAATGGTTCATTGCAAGAAACGCACTCTGGTGAGTCTTCACCTTTTAGTATGTGAGAATGGTTGATATAAGTATGACCAAGTCGGATTCTTGCAATGACTACCTCCTCCTGACGCATGGTTCTGTAGGAAGGAGTCCATTCTCCTAGAATTGGCTTGATTGCTTTAATTTGTTATTCACTGCATCATTCCATGATGCCTGCCACTTCTGACGTAATGACTTTCTGACACTAGGTTTAAAATTAGTATACGGTATTTTAAAATCAGATCGTTCTTGAGTAAGGGCCATTTAAGCAGCGCGATCCGCTTTTTCGTTACCTTTAATACCAGTATGGCTAGGTAACCAACAGTATAATATATTGTGTTTTCCTTTTCCGTTTATTTTGCTGATCGTCTCCCAAACTTTCTTAATAGAACAACGAGAATTTAAAGAAGAAACATATTTATTCCATGATGCTCATTTTCTTTCTTTATGCGGCAAGCCTTGACCCGGAGAATACGATATTTGCTTAAATTTTCGGGCTTCGGACGATTGTTAAAGTTTTTAAATGCTTCTCGGCGTTGTCTAATGTCTTGCTTACATAAGTTAGTCGCCTTTTACTACACGTAGCGAGGCACGTCGGGCCAATTCTACAACCCCGGACCCGCAGAGGGAAATTCTCATTATGGTAATGACATGTTTTTATTAAATACACAGCATGTCTCCCAGTCCTTTCCTAATTATATTACTTCACATTTGAGGAAAGTACGTAGCATTGGGAATCGATAGGTTGCAGTTGTTAATAGCCTCTTAAATCAAACTGTTGACTAACTTTGATGGCTTATATGGCCTAAGATGATAATGGGTGCTAGCATTCACTAGTTGGTTATCCTTGCTAATTTATTTCAATTACGGTGCAGCCAAATAGCATCATATGGTGGCTAAGCAGTTACGCTACAATGATTAGATGCCTTATACAGGATTATTTAAGAGCACTCATCGCACAAAATGGAATCTGGGTTAAAAGTTTGAACTATGTACTGACTGAGTATCCTAAGACTCTAATGATGTAGTGTAAGAGAAATACATACTTACTAAATAATAGCAAATAATAATGATGCCAGAGTCGTTAGTAAATATTTCTGGATTAAAAGAGTATATCACCAGTAAAGTCAAATGGAACTTGAGCACTTTGTTTGTTTGTCCACAATTCCATATGGAGTTAGAACAAACGGGTAGGGAGCCAGGATCAAGATGGGTGCTTGCTGGGGATCCTATGACGATATGGAACAATTAACAGATGAGTAGGTGAGGCCTCGAGCTGAATATTCCTAAGACATGGCAGTTCGATGTACATATGTTCTGCTAACATAATGCCTCCTGTTGACAAAATCTAAGCTCAAGTGGAGAGAACTGAAACTACCATTGTTCATATTTTTCCTCTGAATTTAGCCAATGCAGTTTTCATGAATGTATCTCTCATCAGCAAAGTTATATGTTGGTTTATACATCGTGTATTAGCGATGAGTTTAAATAATAATCCTAATACGATTATGCAAATCTTGGTTTGCGAGAAATATTAGTTTATATTGCTTATTACGTTATTTTTGCGTTCTTGCTTCATTACGGATAGTAGCAGTGTGTGTGTATGATGTATTATTTATTATGTAACTATTATGTAACTACCGTGTTATCAATACCTTTTCATACATTCTTAATACATTATGAAAGAAAGCTTATTAATAATTGCAATCGTGATGTCTCTGACTTTTTATCGCCATGATATATATTGTCTTTTGAAGGTATTATATTTATGTACACTCGTGACCTATATGTCTAATTATTTTATACGTGCCACTATTTCAAGTCGATCATGCTACAGCAAGGAATGCCTATTTCGTCTAAGTTAGGATAGATCTTATTAGGGAAGAAAGATCTGTATGCCAAGTACATACTTTGTTGGCACAATCATAGAATATTTCGAATCTTTAGAAACCTTTCCGATTATGTTGAGTGTTGGATTTTAAACATACACATTTCTCAATAATAAATTGTTAATTTTTTTCTTTAGATTTTTCAACACAATTAACACCATGTATTTGCGACTTAAATTCAGAAGCATAAACCGTGATACTATTAGTTATACTATAAAGATTGTATTTGGTTATTGAAAATGCTGTTTTGACACCCTTCATTATCCATTTCTCCTCGCTACAATGTTAAATTACTATTATCCTACGGCGTAAGAACTCTGTAATAGGGAATAGAAGGCAACGTTCTAAACCTCATTCCTGTACTGGCTTATATATTATATTAAGCTTTTCTTGTATACATCCTACATAAGAAACCAATCAACAAATCGGACAGAAGTAGATTACATGTTATAACGTTTATGTCATTAGTATTTATTTTAGTTCGTAAAGCATCCTTGCATTCATTTATATATAATACACTTATTTCAATTAGCTGATTTTGGATAGATTTATTTATATATTGTTTATATGGTAGAAAGAATTATTAGGCTTGATGATTCTACAGTTTCCTTTCTAACTTGGATACAACTTAATACGTATTTAAGAAAGTGCTGCTTCCAATTCTTGCATAGAGGAATAGATTAGTCAGACAAAGGTGGTGGTTCCACTACTTGCATGCAAGTCAGTTATTATCTCGGCTTTCACTAGCATGCACCAATTTCCATCTTTCGTCAAAACCTGCAATACGGTGGGCAGGTTTGACAAACAGCTGCAAAGATACCTAAAAAGTCCTGAGTTATTGTCATCTTATGCGAGCGATTCCTGTACACTGCCTTAAACAGGTTTGTTACTTATGTACCTCTTCAAACATCACTGCCCGTCTCCACCCAAATATTCTAAGTTGTTGGTAGGGTAAGGTTTGTACACAACGTCGCTTCTAAGGAAATGATGTTCTAGTGATTGCATATAAATAATGAAAACCTCATAACCCTAGTTATAAAAAGGCCTGCTTTAAGCCTATTGAATATCAAAACACTATGATAATCTGTAACTGCAGCTGCTAGAATTGTATAATGTTCACATGCTATCTACAGATGCAACACATCGAACATTCATTCTACAATTTTGAAACATTTCCAATATTCTTAGAAATCCATGATGTCTTTATTTCCGATGAGGTTTGAACTGATTGCAAACTGGATTTCTTGCGCGGCCGATAGATTTGAATCGTCTCCATGAGAGAGAGAGAGAGAGAGAGAGAGAGAGAGAGAGAGAGAGAGAGAGAGAGCAGATATAATATTGATGTACGGCGAAAAGAGGGTACCTTTACATCTTCGTCAATATGTAAAAGCCACGATGCTTATAAATTGTATTCATTTATTGAATAATACACTATATTCCGATGCAACCCAAAAATATGAAATTAAAAGTAATTTCTGAAAACGTTCCATCTTTGCTTCTCTCTCTCTCTCTCTCTCTCTCTCTCTCTCTCTCTCTCTCTCTCTCTCTCTCTCTCTATATATATATATATATATATATATATATATATATATATATATATATATATATATATATATATATATTTATATATAAGCCGTTTACTCTACATTAGTATGAATGTACGTATCACTGAATACCGAATGCACAAACCAAAGTAATTTGAGAACGATGTCAATGGATTTTATCTGTAAGACAATGTTTTAAAAACATTAATAAACTACAAAGTGCATAATAATCAATTTTGTTTACATTGATTTGGAGATAGAAATGAACCTATCTATACTGAGTATTGCCATCGTTACATCTTTCCTTTTTTCTTTCCATGAAGATGAACTATGTGTATCTAAATGGAATCGTAACCATCTTCAAAGACGATAGTTCTAACGAAACTCCTCGTCAACTTACGTACGCTCGACAGTTTACGTCATTGTTCCGTAAGTATTTCGGTCGGATTCGTACTTAATTTCGAAGAGAGGTGTGGCATGTCAGACTATTTGTTTTCCACTTCGTTATATTGATGCACATGATCATATTCAAAAGTAGGTTCTGACTGAAGTCTTCCACATGACAATGGTAGAACGGGATGCATTCGAACTTTGCTTATAGGTGACTTTGCAGAATCTATCCTTCGTGTGCAAGAATGTTTCCCATTTAGTGTGACATTGACCTGGCTTTGTACAGGCGTGAAATCAGGCAGATGATATGAAATATTTTCGTCAATTGTATGTCTTATCTCTGTGTTTTTGAACCTGTACCGAGAATTGTTGGTGGTGTTTTTTCAGATGATTACTTTGTGTCAGATGATTACTCGTGGTCTTTGATACTGAAAATGATGAAAGATAAGACGTTTAGTAGCATATATTTACAGTGATCAAATAAATACCCCCCAACGTTTCTAGGAACACATTTTCTTAGTGTCAAGTAAGGTTTCCACCATTCTACAAGGAAAATTAAAATATATCATTTTTCAAGTGCTGGAAGTCCCAGCTGAACAACCGACCAATCGGCTACGCTATTGATTGTGCAAATTGTGTGTTGCTGTTATGTTGTTGCGGTATACATATATTCATCCTGCCAACTATCATACCTAAAGAGATATATAGACATATTTATTTAGCGTGATTATTAATGTTAGAAATAAATATATAATTCAGAAGTTTGTTCCAGTGATCCAGCCGAAAGTTACTTATACAAATGTCATCAATGTCTTGGTTTTTATTATGTAGTTCTTTATTTTAATACATTATATTTTTCTATGCGAAAAAGAGGTAATATTTACTAATTATAATGAAACTAGTCCATCAATTGTAATTCTCCTCTTTTTATCCCACAACACGCCTGGAAGAAGTTGTGGCTCTATAGTTAGCGTACCGGCTTCGTGATGGCAACTATTGTGGCTAAAAATGAGCCCAAACAAGGTTTGGTAGGCAGCAATTGTATATTTCTGGTGAGAACAATACGCACAAATTTAATATTGTTATTTATTGGCTAACAGTTATTCAGTTTTATTCAGTCCTACATTGCGCTTCACACAATAATACGAATAACACCGTTTTAGGACTAGAAATATATTTCACATCTAAATGGATGTCATCGATCCTCTCTTATAGCAATATATTACAAGGAAAATGCTTCATAATCTGGTTATACGACTATTTCTTCTTACTTTTCTTTTCTTGAAGCATCTGCAAAGCATTGACAAACAGGCCAGCCGACACAAGTAAGACCACCACTGCAAGGACGAGAATCCATTCTAACATGTCTGTAATGGAATAGATGCTTTCTTGTGTTACAAACAGAGTAATAGAGATGGATAAAGCATATTTACACAAATATTTCATCGATATACCAAAAAACAATGACGGATTAATATGCAACATGTAGAATGTATTATTAGAATAAATGATATTTGTAGAAACGACTAATATTCATTTTATTCCACTCTGAACATTACAAATCACAAATGATATCTGCATTTGGATGCAAAACCTTACAGTATAATGTGAAAAGAAGGAATGCATATAAAAATAACTTACTGTCCGTATTAGTTTCATAACTTTGAACATGACTGGAATTTTATGTATTTATATGAAAATCATAACTTGATAAATTAATCAAGCTCCTTACTTTATATTTTTCTGTAACTACTTACAATGTTCTGTGTCATGGCTGAAGATTTTTAGGGAGAAATGTTGAGCTGACATATCCATGTGTACTCTCTGGGCTTGGTGTGGTGTTGTTCTCTATAAACAAAACAAACATAATACTATGCTGCTATTCAGATTAACCACTTAATAATCTTAACTTAGAATATTATCGAATTCTCTTGGGTACAAACACGTGTTGATAACAGTTATTAGTTTCCTGTCAAAGCTTTGCTGTCAGTTCATCAATAAACACGCTTTAGGTTAGCATATGTACGAAAAACAATTGTCCAACGAATTCACAGATCCACAAGACAAACATGTTTGTTATTTAGTTGTATTACCAAGAATGTAGAAAAACTGTCGATGCCAAAATTAACAATTTCTTTTGTGCAAATAAAACTATAAAGATATATCCTATATATTAACGACATTTAATTTCACATTAACTATTACTTCAAGGTGCATTTTTTAATTCCTTTACGTCATTACATAAAATAAACTACTAGACAATGATTTACTTCTTTTCTAACTACTTTCAGTGTTCTATAGCAGGCTGTGATCAATAAAGGATCCATTTGTTGCAGAAAAGTTGATATATTGTAACTGATACTTAAATACAATACTTAAACAATAAGGAATGAGTGCATTCTAAATCATCATGATGCAAAAACTTACTGAAATTAAGACATTCTTTATTTCCAGTATTTCATAAAACATATCTTTTCGAACATAATATAGCCAAATGAGAAAGAAGTTAGCCTGTGGTTAGTCTAATTGTGAACATCATGTTTGTTTTGTTAAAATGATTGGAAAGACCTCTAAAGTAGACTCAGTTGTGAAGGATAAAAAGTATCAAATGCCAAGATGACATTTGGGGTCCATACATAAATTTAATCAATTAGACGCAATGCTGCTCATAAAATTGAGTACAATCAATGTTCAACGTATCATATTTCATTCGAAATGACTGGGGAAAGCGCATGTATTACTCGACACAGTAACATACACAATCCTAGGAAGATAGGTGCAAATAATTGCAAACTCTCATGATTATTTCTGTTGCACTAAACGGTTATAAATTAGTTATCGTATTTCTGTTTAAATTAAGGGGGTATGATTTCTGGAGAAAATATATATGGAAACAAACATACAGAATGAAAAAGATATACTGCGATAAATTAATAGTGTATGGGTATAAGCCGGAACAATTTGTCTTCATATCAACTCATGCCTATGCAAAAAGGAAAAATCATATCACTATATGTTAAAATACAGACCGATCTTTTAATTTCAAAGTGCCATCTGACAATCGAACGCAAGGACCAATGAGAAAGAGAGACATACAGGTAAAGTTAGAGAGAGATTGACATAGAGAGAAAGAGAGAGAGAGAACGATGTCTAAAATCAATGATAAATAATAATATAATTTCCGGCCCTGTTTTCGATTTCATTAAATGTTTTCAAATAATGTTTTCGTATTATTGAAATTGATTTTCAATATCTTTCTTCTTGCCTCGTTTGGAACGAAATCATTTATCTGAATTTGACATATGCATAAGAACTCAAACTGCTATATTATTTCTTAATCAATTGAATTTAGTGTACCTTAAGTCATCTTAAATGTAATAGTGAGACATTATTTTGACAGCAAGAACTTCATAGGTTATTTTCTAAAACGAAAGGATTAGAAATTAATAAAGTTAATACCATGGAGCTATAGTTCCATACGTCTATCAATCGTGCCTCTTTTAAAATCAATCCATTGTTGAAAATATAAGTTTGCAAAATAATTTGTTACAACTCGGTCTACTGATACGGCGTATTATGAATTTCGTCTTTGTGTCGTTGAGTCCCAATGCAACACATATAGAAATCATATCATTGGTTTAAGCTGACTCAGTCAACCAGCAGTCACCTACTAAGAATGCGCCATATGTAACAGTATAATAAATCGTTGCATGCCGCGAAAATGAATGCACGCTCGCATCCTTTTCTTATTCGGGGGAGATAAATATAACTTGGACACATCCTATTGCTAAGACCATCAGATATTTTCACTTGGTATTTTTACCACCTGGATTCTGTGAATAATTTATCTAGTAAATGATATAAAAGGTAAAAATCCTCCAGGAGAGAGTATATATCACAGCTTTAATTGGGGGGTAATATTTACCTTCAAACTCCACAAACACGAAATCCATCAGGATCTCCATGTAGCCCCAGGCAACATACATACCCATGTCTAGCAATGTTACGTTTCGAATGATGAACGAGAAAGTACTTCCAGTTAATACACAGTCTTCTATTCGATCCATAAACATGCTTCCAACCTCTGTATAGTTTTCCATTGTCACATCGTATTTTAAAACCAAAAAATGTAGTTTACTGATCATCATCTCAATTTTAATTGAAGTTACATTCGTCATATTACATGTGAAAGAAAGAATCAAGGGTTCATTGTTTTCTCTAAGTAGTCGGTGGCCTACAAAATATACAAATTCAATAATTGTCAAAACCTGAGTACATTATGTTCTCTGAATCTTATCATTCTCCGTTTGTAATGACTGAATTAATAATTATTAGTATGCGATAATGTAGAGCTGCTTTTAAACATATAATTTTATTACACAACATGGAGATCGAAATAAATTAAGCAACTCATAGCAGGTAACAACAAAACTGCACCGAAAATAATATTCGTTTGACAAAAACCTTGAGTATATATGAAAGCTAAATCGAAATTACATAGAAGAAATACAGATAGTTTCAGTGGAAAACGAAATCAATATCATTTTTGTATAACTAATCAAATCAGTAACTAATAAATCTGATGGAGAGAGCTAGAAAACAATAGAACATACATTTCATTTAAATATAGGATATGTAACCGTTCGATATTAACTGCAAATGCATACAATGAGCAAGTTGACAGAACTAAACAATTAAAATCATTGAACATTAAATAAAGGGAAATAACCAACTGCTATGCAACATAATACTTTTCATAATCTTCCGCAACCATACCCCTTAGCTAGTTATAATCGGAATATGCATAAGCATTCAACGGTTCTGGAACGCGGTTGTGACGAGTGTGCATGCAAGATTCTAAACTAACTTACGTGGAACAATAATACTTGTTTTTCCTTTTTCCAGCGAATTTTCGATGACTGTACAAAATTCCACTGTCCGCAAAACTGGCATTTAGTAGAAGAATACTGAAATTACTTTCGTTCATTTCGATCTTCTGTATTAGGCCAGTATAATATATGTTAATATATATATTATCAGTTTGACTCTTCATTGTTTTATACATCATCACATTGGTGACATGCAGTTTACTGGTGTAAGCAGAGAAAGTTATTTCTAGAACATTCTTTCGATTTATTTCAAGTTGATCAATGTGTACAGTTACATTTTCTATTCGAACGAAAGTCTTCGATTTCCAATCTGCAAAAGAAGCATAGGCTGTGATATGCCTTAAATGTGATAATGTCATTTGTATTCATTCTTGATAATTTCAACTGATACAAGCCTTAAGTTCAAGTGCTTTAAAAGGCGAGTTATATTAATTTTTACATCAATATTGACTGAATTGTATTATCTGCTAGAATGTCCCAAACTCAAGTCTGCATATGTTAAAGTTTGTATTGATAAACTCATTGTTTTTCTTTGTTCCCAAGAAGTTTTGGGTCGAGTCCGGAGCATTTAAAAAACTAAGGCAGTTTATACGTAAGATTGTGTTGTGAATCGTGAATGACTTCATTTTGTCTTAGCTTACATAATTATGTGTCCAAGTTTATAGTAAGAGAAACGTCAACATATCTAATTAAATATCATTATGCACGTTTCGTGCAATAATTATTCTATACAATCAGATCTCAATCTAAGGTGTGAAAAATGCCAGACTAGCTTATTTGGAATTCTCATTGTTGATTCATTTATATATTTACTTAATTCTTTACTTCTTATTTATTCCTGGTGCTCAACTAGCCTTGATATATCCTACTACGTTCTTAAGCTTACCGGTTGCATGAACTGTCCCAAACAGCATGAAGAAGACATATATCGTTGTTACAATATCCATGTTTTTACACTCAGCTATGACTCTGCAATATTCAAACAATGAATATATATATATATATATATATATATATATATAGCTATAGATATATGTATATATATATATGTATATATATAGATATATATATATAGATATATAGATATAATGTATATATATATATATATATATATATATATATATATATATATATATATATATATATATATATATATATATATATATATATATATATATATATATATATATATATATATTATATATACTCACAGCTGTTTGACTCTAGTATCACTAGCTATGGGGAAAAACAGTTACTCCATTTAGATTAAATCGCACTCTTCTTTCGGTATATTTCAAACTGAATTAAAAGATGAATAAAAATTATCCCAGTAAAGGTTAACATGCCAGATCTAATTCTGACATATGGTGCAAACAAATTAAATATCTATAAGAAACGCGAGAGCCGCACAACACGTATTTGAAAAGTAAGATACATTGTTCGTAGGAATGATAAACGAATTGTTTAAGAAGGAGAACGAAAAAGGATATGACGTGTTAAAGTAGGCTGCTGAAAAGGTGATCAGAAGTATGTCCATAGTAATATATATTAATATAATGATGAATTTCCGTCTTACATTGCACACTTTTGATCTTTGTTATGTATAGGCGGTATCAAAGATCTAATGTCATCAGGGCTAAAGGACTACGTAGGAATCGCAAACATGTTTGTTTTATATTGTGTTAATTTCCCGCAATACCGGAAATCGCACATTATATATTATTGCTGATAAACCAGAGTAAGAGAGAGAGAGAGAGAGAGAGAGAGAGAGAGAGAGAGAGAGAGACAGACAGAGGAACAACATATACACCACTAAATGTAAAAAGCGAATACTAAAATTTGTTGCAAGAATAAAGTAAATATCATAAACGAGAGGATATGTATTCGTCGTATACTTTGATGTGAATGAAACAAATGGCTAATGAATATAAGGACTGTCACATTTACTCTCATTTAAATTTGTCATAGGATAATAGTCTGAAAGCGATTGATGTCGGTCAGCATTCGCACATGTTACATCTACAAAAGGCAGGTAGATGATCCTTTTTAGGTTTGAGTTGCAGTATTTTGTATGTAAACTTCACGTCCCTTTGACCTAGCATGTATGTGTTCATTCTAAAAGTGGTGCACGTATCTTCGTTCATATAATCCATGAGTTTGACCACAGTTCATTTGGTTCTGTTATGTAATATCCTAAAAGATTGCCGATAAATTCCTAACAATGTTATTTCCATACATTCCCTGCCAGTTTATAAGTAATATACCAAGGAGTAATTACTCGCACCAAACTCCAAGTTCATGATATTACACTGATCTGTTACCGAAGTTACTACACCACTAGGTTGAACGAATGAGTGAAGAACGATTTTTTAATCAAACGCTCTTGAAGGAATAAAATGTTGATATGAGTTGCAAATTACTCAATAATTGTAAATATCCTCGACGCGTTGTGAAAGATCGTTACATTAATGATGGCCTTGGCCATTCAAACTACAAAACAAGCACCATATCTGGGCTTATAAATCAGCCAAAATGTGTTAAATGGCATTTGAAAAAACTTGATTTCTTGGAATGAACACCTAACCAGGTGTAATTAAATAAGCATACAAACCCTACGTCATCGAATATGCCTGCATCAAAATGTGTGAATGAAAGTAAGAGTACATGAACGTACGCTCTAATCAAGCTAGAAAATATATTCCAAAAGAGTTCTAAAAAGCTTAAAAAGGGTATTTAAAAGCATGAAACTCCACTTAGTCCCTCGATATAAAAGAAATAAGCCAACTACAAGAAAGATTATATACATGTAATATTTGTGATAAAGAGCTCGGCACCAACTGCATATATATATGAAGCGTTGAGAGAAATAACTAATAGTCAACAACATTGAAGCTCACTAGATTCCGGTGTTCAATAAATATAATTCTCTAAATATAATAATCCGAAACATGAAATAAAATGATTCGCCATGTCACGTAATCTATTCTTGTGAAACAGATACCGAGAGGAAGCAAAATGTATTATTATCATTAAACAATGGATTACATACAAACGCAGGACATTATTAGCACGTTTTACATAAAACAAAATATAATTGGGATGCAGAATACAAATAGTTACTTCTGTCATGAAAAATATAAAATATATTTCCGCATTGTCCTGCAGTGCTTGAATAAGATATATACGATTTAAGAACCTCGATAGCAAGTAACACTAACGTTACACGTTTAATACTAACCATCTGGAACTTATTTCAGCATTACGTTTTACTATTTTTCAATCTTCCTATTAAAGGTATTTGTTTATTTCAAATGGAACAGAGGAACGAAATATTCTATCCTACTACTTTAGATTTTTCATTCATTGCTAAAATGTTTCGGAAAATAGCTCAAGGAATTAGACGTGAACTGCTGCTGTAGTTGCTAAAGTTTCAAGACAAGATGTGTTTGTGCCTTCTGAACAAAAGAAAAGACATGAAAGCAGTCAGACGGAATGGTTAGGATGAAGGTATACTCTGAAATCAATGAAGGTGATGAATATGCGTTATTTAATAATGTCAAATACTCAAGTTAAGTTTTACGTGTTGAAAAATAGAGATGTAGATAAAAGTAAGCCAAAGCATTCCTACAATATAAAATGACTTTAAAAAACGCAATCATGAAGAATGCACATTTTGAAGAACATGTAATCTGTTGTGGTTTATCTATTTAAGTTAGTATATTATTATTCCATGCCATGTGAGGTAAATGCAATTTCTTGTACAGAATATGTGATACCGATGATAGCTAATAGGGACATAAACGGGTAGATAGGGTTGTCTTTATAAAATTATGACAAATCTGGCCTACACAAGGTTTAGGGCAATTTCACATTTTATTTTATATGGCTCGTTATCTAGTACATATGTCTTAGTGAGTGTGGAAAAATAAAGATATTTAATGTAATTCTGACGCTTGTAAAGGATAAATAGAATTTAAAGCTGCAAATGCTTATTAAGGTGGAAACAAAATGGTCGTTAAGGCAGACATATGCTTTCCATAGTTAACCATACCTTACCAATCAAAGAATATCTACGGAATAAAATACATTAGTAGACTAAAATGTTATATTGCGTCTACGTTTTAAGGAAATTAATATTCCGAAGATATATGAATGTATTCTCATCTGTTGTCCTACTCGCTGTTGTAAATCCTACTTATTGAAAAAATACCAGCTTGCAAACAATAAGAAATGAATGTTTTCCCTTTGTTCAAGCATTTATTCAAACTAACAACATACATACATACCTACATACATACATACATACATACATGCATGCATGCATACATACATACATACATACATACTTACATCCATCCATCCATCCATCTATCCATCCATCCATCCATCCATCCATCCATCCATCCATACATACCATACATACATACATACATACATACATACGACCGCTCCGATGGTCTAATAGTAAGAGCGTCCGCCTCGATTGCGGGAGGTCATGGGTTCGATCCCCGGCCGAGTCATACTTGCACAAATGGTAATAACAGCTGCTTCGCTTGGCGTTCAGCTTGAAGATGTTCTTGTTAGGACTGGTCGGCATGATGCCTCAGTGTGTGAGTACTAGACATCACCATAACATGCCACAATGCAGACATCGTAGCGATATGACAGAAAAAATGTTAAAAACTACGCTCAGGAAATCCAAATCACACCGGATCACATACTATATATATAAAAATAGATATTAACACAATCGTACATGCATACAGCGCAATTCATACATACATATATACATACATACATACATACATACATACATACATACATACATACATACATACATACATACATACATACATACATACATACATACATACATACATACATATATACATACATACGTACAGCAGCAGGGAAGATGAACAGACCATTTTTTCCAAGCAAAATAAACGCTCCTACGAGAACTTTATCCGTAGAAGCCTCGGAAATAAAAAATAAAGCCTTCCACGAGAGCTAATTTTCGCGCATTCCAGACTCGGTGCATCTGGTGTGTATACCGAATGTGTCATAAAATATAATATCCGAGACAGAAAATAAACTAGGCGGGATAATTTTTTGTGTTATTGTTTTTTGTTGTCACGTGGGGCTGCTTTGATCCATTTTACGTCACATTAAAATGATATAATTAAAAATAATATGAGTCGGAAAACTAGTGTGATTGGAGAACCGCATTCTGCTAGGATAGTGCGAGAACAATTAGCTGCAGTAAGGAAACTTATTCCAGCAAAAGAATTATTCAAAAAAAAAGTTCGTGAACACGAAGACGCAGAGCAGGGATTTACTGAATTATCGTCGAAATTATTGAAGCCAGTTACCGAATCAACCGAGCGAGTCTTACTTGGTGATGTGAAAGATCCGGATATCAGGAAACGCGGAATTCTCCCCGTGTTGAGAGATATTGAGGAACAAACTCGAATATTACCAGACCGGCTAATACAAGCGCAGCAAGGACAACCACAGCAAGTAGAAGAAGAAGAAGAAGAAGAAGAAGAAGAGGAAGAAGAAGAAGAAGAAGAAGAAGAAGAAGAAGAAGAAGAAGAAGAAGAAGAAGAAGAAAGTAAGAAGAAAAGTCCTCGCGAGAAATTAATGGAAAATTTTACCACTAGAGGTTGGAATGCGATGAAAAAACAATTTGACGATTTTGTGAAATTTGGTAGTGATGATATTTATATGTTTGGTATGTTCGCGGAAGATTCTTTTAACAGCAAGCAAGTTTATTTAACATCCGAAGGATTACAAAAAAATAGATCACGAGAAGTTTGGTATAATATGCTATTCCGAGCTAGATTTAATTTATCCCAGGCGAAAAAATCTGATCCTATTTAAGCTAAATTCTTGGAAATTGCACGCGCAAGACATTCGTATATTAGGGAAGCATCTTTAACAAAATCTTCGAAGAAACAACGAAAAGAAATTCAACCTCTGGAATTAGGGGCAATACCAAAAATAAAATCTATCGATACATCTTCGTATTTTTCTCCCAAGAAAGGGAAAAACATCGAAGGAACTATGCCTTATATACATTTTACCGATGATGCTATACGTAATTTTAAAAACGAGGATAATCTAATCTACGTTGCCAAATCTGGTTTCGAAGAAAGAGATAGATATTTAGCTCCGAGAAGCCTTGGTAAATATACCGAAGATGATTGGATCCCTGCGGTATATTTTGCTTCAAAGAAAAAAACCGTCAATCTTGATGATCCGGGTTACAAAAAATTTCTAGAAAAAATAAAAGAACCAGAAGAAGAGGAAGAGGAGGAAGACGTATTGACATCGTTGTTTGGTGATTCATCGCCAGAACCTAAAACAGGAAGCGGATATACCACTTGCCCCGACAGCGTTGTCAACGACGTATCTCGCCTCGAATTATTAATAGGAGGAAAGCGAGCCGGAAACAATTCCTCCGAAATAATCAACGAAGCCTCCGATATTTGTCAGCGATTATTTCGCGGCGGTGTTATTAATTCCTACATTTACAAGGAGCTCGTTGACGAACTTATCGATTAAAACAATCACATTTAGATAACATGATCGTTCACAAGCATCAGCGTAGACCTAGACAGGTCCGCGTGGCTAATTCTCGATTGCCCGTATACAAATACATCCACGGCAACGGATTCGGCGACATCGTGAAAAGTTTCGTTACAAGAGTAGTCCCTAAAATTGGACCCACAGCTAAGCAAATGGCGTCAAAAGCAATAGGAAAAATTGGCGAGACTGTTATTTCTGGCGTTGGTAATTTGGCCAGTAAAGGTTTCGATGTTGTCAAAAGCAAAATATCAAACTTAATTCGTAAAAAAAATCAGCCTGTTAAATTACCTAGCACCAGCGAAATGCCCGCTGATGTCAGTAAAGCTATAAACGACGCAGCAAATAAAAAAATAAATGATCTAGCACAGGAAGTTGCAAATACAAGTTTCATATCGGGTAGTGGTCTTCGTTTTAGATGAAAATTCTTAATAATAAATGTTCGCACAAGTGTCAAATGAAGTATTCGACATGGACGAACCTGTAGGCAGGGACACATCCGTGCGTGATTTCCAGTATTACTCGTACGACGCAGTGATACCAAATGCACCTAATCGCGTTGAAATTCAAGTTCAAGATACAACAAGATATTTTCTTCCATCTGAGGCATATATCGAATTTACTGGCGAACTTTTAAGACAAAATAATACCGCTTATGCAGCAAATACTAAAGTCGGATTTGTCAATAACGGTATTATGGCGTTATTCAAGAGCGTCACTTACATGATCGATGGAAGAGAAATTGAATCAATCACGGGTAACGCTGATGTTGCAACGACGATAATAGGTCTAGCCAGATACTCGGATGATTTTATCAGATCGGCTGGCCCTAGCATGATGTTCGCCAAAGATAATTCTAATAACGCTGATCATATCCAGTATAACATCGGTAGACCGAGAAATCACGCTAATAATGCTGACGCCGACACTGCACCTGTGATGATGAATGCAAATCCCAATTACAACCTTGGATTTGCTACGCGGGAAAAAATGTTAATTGGCGATGATCGAAGATTCTCCTGTGCAATTCCGTTATCTCACATTTTTGGATTTTGCAGACATTTCAGGAAAGTTATTTACGGAGCAAAACACACAATTTCCTTCGTTCGAGACGACACAGGCAATGACAGAGCCATCTGGAGAGACCCTGGTGTTGTTGATCAAGGTAAGGTGTTACTAACTAAATTTACTTTGTGGATGCCAGCGATAGTTCCATCGATAATTGCGGAAGAAAAATTATTGTCATTAATGAATCAAGGTGGTAAGTCTGTTATGTCTTGGCTAACAACTACGACCGACTCTATCGACGTTAATATTAACGGAATATTTACCTGGCGAATTGCGTCACAACAAGGCGTCTCGGCGCCCAGACACATCTTTGTGGTTCTTCAAAACGCAAACAGATACGATCAAACTCACAGTCACATGATATTCGATAGATTCGATGCAACAAATGTATCACTGAGGATAAACGGGCAGCAAAAACCATCCGAGGAAATATCAATTAATTTTGCCAACTATTCGACGGCTCGCGCGTATCATCGCTTGCTAAGTTTTATGGGTCGCGATCAAAATATCGATACAGGATTACAAATATCACAGTTGGATTTTAATACTCTTTATCCTATCTATTACTTTTCCCTGGAGCATCTTGATTTGGTAAAACAATCCGTCGTCGATATCCATTTCAAAGCCAGGATTAACACAGGTGGAGCAGCAAGAGCGATCGCGGTAATTCTCAGTGATAGAACAATGATTTTGGAAGGCATCAGTGGCAGAATGAGAGTCATCGACGCGCCTGTCGAGAAAATGTAACATCGAAGGTTGAAAATCGAGATTTTCTAAATTTAGATTAAAACGATTATTAATATGCCATACGAACACGTCAGCGTAACTCTGACCCCGGGTCAGATGAAAAAACTTCAGTCAGCGATAGCAAAGCGATGCGGTGTGAAATTAACCCTGAAAAATGATCAAATTCAGGGCGGACCTAAGAAACTATCGCTAACTAAGAATCAACATGGACGTTTTACCAAAGCCAAATCAGTAAATTCCGGCGTTCATGTGAATCTTAGTATAGGTGCCATCAGAGACATGGTCAAAACGGGTGGATTTTTCCCTCTACTAACTGCTATTCCCGGATTATTAGCCGCAATTGCTCCGTCGATAGCAACCGGTCTAGCATCAAGCGCGGCTGGATACGCAGGTAAAAAACTACTAGAAAAAATAGGAGGGCGATACGGTAAAAAAAAGGGAAGCGGCCTTTATCTAAGACGCCCCCCGTACGGATCCGGCCTAAGATTAGCACGCCCTATTCAAATTTAGATTTATTCAGCGAAGCAAAGAATAAAAAAATAAAATTTTTCAGAGGCGTATTTATGCGGGATCAACTACCAGAAAAACCAAATTCCACCGAGACAGGAATAATAAATCTCGATTCAAATACTGGACCTGGCACACACCGGGTCGCCTACGCGATTAATTCTCGCGAAGTTGTTTACTTTGACTCATACGGACTAGCGCCACCAAAAGAATTCATCAATTACGTGTCAAAGTTGAATATTCCTATTTTGTATTCAACACTTCCAACGCAGACGCCAATGGATCCACCGATATGCGGTCCTGAATCAATTAACGTCCTCGATGCAATTTCAAAATCATCCGGTCCGTATCATAGAATCGTATTTGAATATGCCGTAAATAAGTATCATGGTTGATATTTACGGAAGATTCCTCTACAGGAAGAAGGAAGTAGCTGACGTCGATCTATCAAAATTCGCCACCAGGGATGATATTAATAATCTTCTGTCGCTGTCAGAAGTGGATCCTGGCGAAGTTGCCATTTTTCAGAACAAAGAAGGAAGATTACAAACAAGTAACGTGAAAATAACCGATATAATCAGGCGGGACGAATATAACGATCGTATTGATCAATTTACTCGCCTATCAGAGTCGGTATCAAAATCCATCGCTGATGTCGCCGATCTTGTGGCGAAGTTGCCCCTGAAGGCCGATATCGCAGATGTGGAACGAAGAGATAGCGAATTATCAGCAACGTTGCTTCTGAAGGCCGATAAAACATCACACGACGATCTTCAGGACAGAGTGACAAAAAGACTTAACAGGCTAAATAACGATCTTAAAAAACTCGACGATGCCTTAGGTAAACTTAGTAAAAAAATTGACGAGGACATAAAAACATCCGACGATAATTCATCCGCCGCACACGTGCTAGCAAAGAAAAAAGCCGATCAAGCATCGCACGATGATCTTAGCGAAAAGGTAGGAAAAATCAACAAAGACATCACTATCATTTTCGCCGATATCACCGAAATAAATACCGTAATGAGTCAGAAAAGCGATAAAACATCGTACCATTACCTTGACGAGAAAACAAGAAAAATCAACGAGGATATTACCAAAATCAACGAGGAAATTTCCACGATACGTGATTTGGCGCGTCAAAAGATAGATATATCGTTGTACGACGGAGAAATTCGAGATTTAAGTGCGAAACTTCTCGACGCAACCACAAAAATTACCGATATTAGCACAAAAATATCGTCAATGAATCTTGAAAAATTAGCGCGTATTAATATACCATCGGAAGTAGAAACAAAAAATATTAATTGTCATGTACCATTTGTGTTAAAAACACACAAAGGTACATGGACACCCGAGAATAACACATTTAGCTTTACCGCGCCAATTACTGGCGTATATCGAGTGTGTTTTATCTCCGTGATAAGATTCAAGATAATAGCCAATTTTTATATTACCTACGATGAATTTTTTAGTATTTTGCTGATTGAAAATATCAATGAAACATTTACGCTAGAACCACCAGATAGAACCACGACAGAACCAACCAATTATCTTGCAATTTTCGAATATTTATCCGGAACACACACTATTGGTTAGATAACTAACTAATAAATGACCGCATCGGATTATCGATACAATCAGGCGCGTTCATGGCAGGATTCATTAAAAAAACTCCTCGACGAATATCAAACAAAAATAAAAAAATATCAACGCAGATTAGTTGCCATTGATGTTGCTGTGTACACGGTAAGCGCAATAATCGCCGGCGCAGGTATAATCTTATCCGCGGTAACAACAATCGCGCCGATCGTAGCAACGATAGTAATATCATCAACAACAACAATCGCGGGTGTTCTCAATATTATCGCAAAAAAAATATCCTCATGCACGAGTGAAAAATTATTCCTGTACACGAGCAAACTATCCCAGGTCAACGAGGCGTATTCGAAATTATCATCGCTGCTTTCTGAGAGTCTCAACGACGGAGTTATATCCGATCTTGAATTTTCCGTGATGGTAAATATCTATTCTGAGATTGAACAAATAAATATCAATAATGTCGGAACTAGCTCAAATCGTGACAAACACAACACCGCCGATAACAACGCTGATATCGGCAAGCTCAACCAGGCCAGAATTTAGTATCGATTTCCCAATACCAATTAGCGTCAAGGAAATTGCGCTGTCACAGTTACGCGTCTATAACAGCTGGCCCAATATTAGATCAAAATCATTCTGTAGATTATCATCGAACAATTCGCTTGTTTTTGCCAATAAAAACCGCCCCGATGGAACTCCCGATTGGATCGTCGTTGGCATACCAACAGGCAGTTACGAAATTGAGCAAATTAACAAGGAACTTACCGGTAGAATATCAAATATAACCGGCGATGCTGAACCGGGAATAAAAATATCTGCGCATGAACCAACGCTGGCATCAATTATCGAAGTAAAATCGCCATATATCGTCGATATTTACCAGTCATCGATCAGGACCGTGCTAGGTTGGCCTGAAATCCCACCTCCAGTAAAACCTAAAAAAACCAGATTTTATTATTCCGGGTTGGCACGAGGAAGATCCTCCAGAGCAACCGGAACCAAAAAAATCTGATTTTATTACCGATGAAGGATGGTACGGAGATATCAGATATAAACCTCTAATCCACAATGCCATCGTTCTCATGAACAGCTACAAATTTAACCTCACGATGTTCGCTTTTACTTTCAAGGACGAAAGAATTCTCTCGTGGTTGCCTCTTCCCAAAATTCCCCCAAATGTCGAAATCTTCGACGCTACCAACATTAACAGGATAATAGCCCCCATAGACGGTATCTTGATAAGAAGAACCATCGACGAATTTAATCAAGAACATAAATTACAATTAAATTTACTGCGGGAATCCTTTAATGAATGTATCTTAAATAAATCAGGTTCATGCAGCGAAATTATCGAACGCGTGAAGATTTTAAATAAACTTGCGAATGATATTGAATATTATCACGGTATGTTCATTCGGGCGATAATTGATGATATATCAATTGCCGATTATGTTCTTCCTATTAGCAGCTTCAAGTTGATCAAAAATTCAGGAGAAAAACAAAAATTCATGACAGTATTCGGATTAACCGAGGAAACGCTACCAAATTTCAAATTTCCTGATTATGACGTTGATGAAATGAGAAAATCCGTCGTTGATACCATCGATGAGTTATTTCCGAAATTACATGCCGCGTGGACTTAAAAAATACAATCAGAATCAATTCTCAAACACAATAATGATCCAACCGGGCAGGGACGACATATCTCGCCGGGTATCGTTAATATAACGGAGGTTATCGCGATTAATCTTCACGCGGACGTTGTTGAAGGTAGTTACAACGTGGATTCGTCTGTGTCAGAGCAAGCACAGCAGGGATTCATTTTATATTCGTTTTCACCTAGCGCCTCTCTGGGATATTTGATAATAAAAGAACCAGTGAATCCCTTTTACCTGCGATGCCACAATCGATTATTGTCGAGGATAAATTTCAAGCTGACGGATCAAAATGGAAATTTGCTTGATATACGCGGGGAAACGCTGAGTATTAATTTGCTGGTGAGATCGTAAAATTAGAATCTTAAAAATCTTCGATTTTCATTCTCAAGATTTTCAAATCTGTCCACCAGAGAAAAATGACCAAAAAAATAAATAAAAACCGGGAAAAATAATATTTTTTTACAAAATACGCGATTTTGACTACCAACTACCCCGTCAAAAATAAGAAAAAATTGATATTTATTTTACAAAATACAAGAAAAATACACAAATTACTTGATTTTGACGGGGTAGTTGGTAGTCAAAATGAAGAAAATTCTAACTTTGTCAAATTATTTTTATTTTTTATAAATAAATTTTATTTATTAAGAATATTATTTTTATTGAAGATTTATTTTTTTTACTAAAATCAAGAAAAATACACAAATTACTTGATTTTGATGGGGTAGTTGGTAGTCAAAATCAAAGAAAAATACACAAATTACTTGATTTTGATGGGGTAGTTGGTAGTCAAAATCAAGTATTTTGTACATTTTTCTTTGATTTTGATGGGGTAGTTGGTAGTCAAAATGAAGAAAATTGAACAATTTCTTTGTTATTTAGTAAAAAAAAAAAAATCTTCAAAAAAATAATATTCTTAATAAATAAAATTTATTTATGAAAAATAAAAATAATTTGACAAAGTTAGAATTTTCTTGATTTTGATGGGGTAGTTGGTAGTCAAAATCAAGAAAATTGTACATTTTTCTTGTATTTTGTAAAATAAATATTAATTTTTTCTTATTTTTGACGGGGTAGTTGGTAGTCAAAATCAAGAAAATTGAGCAATTTCGTTATATTTAAGAATCTTCGATTCTAATTTTACTTTCATCGACTAGCTTTTTTAGCTGCCTAACACGTGAGCTAGTAATTTTTCTTGACTCATATTCGTCTGATAAACTCGACCTTACTTTTTCTACCAGCATCGATAATTTAACAAAATCCTCGATTTGATCATCGCTGACAATCGCGAGTGATTGATACATCGCAATCTGGATTTTCTTTATAAACTTGTATTCGGATGGTAGCGTGTATCTATATTCGAGTTTCCCCTGGACGATCGTCTCAAATTCGGACCGGATTTTACCTGCGTCCAAATCCGGAGATAAATTTATATTTTTATTTTTCAAATCCTCGATGGCTTCGATGATATTATTTATATTCTCCTCGTTCATATAATAATTTTGTAGTATTTAATTAAATTTAGAAAATCTTTCGATTTTTAATCTGATATTATCGGAATATAGTAAAATTCGATCCATACGCCGAATTTGTAGGAAAATGCTGCGCTGATCATTTTTTCTGCCGCACGATGTACCGATGCTGGATGAATACTAAAATATCTTGCAGCGGCATTCATCGATGTGAATATGATTTCCTCGCTTGTTTCTCGATTTATCGATTTAACTGCCTTGGCTGGTCGTCCGCCGCCGTTACCAAATTTAGAATTTTCACTCGGAGTTACCGCCTGAAGATTTGATAGTTTGTTGTTAACTTTATTTCCGTCGATGTGGTCGATAACAAGACCGATTTTTATTGGTCCGTGAAAACACTCGTATACGAACCTATGACATAAATAACCTGCGCATCTTCGTTTTTTGTTTTTGTTGACGGTAAATTTGAGATAACCAAATTTATCAACGTTGCCGATTTGATTTCTTGTTTTAGTATTCCTAAAGGTACCATCGGACGACGCCTCGTATCCCGTGATCGTAGGATGAGATTTAAACTCGTATGTCATTTCCTCTGGAATTGTTGATTCTGGAATCGTTGATTTTGGATTCATATAAGATAATCTATTTGTCTAAATCGCTATTTGCTCTGAATCGATTAATATAATCTTCTTCACAAGTTATAACCGAGGAAGATCTTTTTTCATAATATCGCCGCAATTCCCTGTAATTTTTTCCTCCACACGCCAGACACAATCGAGTTTTTCCTCGCGTGCCAACTTGACAAACTAAACATCGCTGTGGTCCTTTACTACCACGCCGAATCGCATGTATATGAGCGACGCAATAATCACCTCTGCAAGATTTGTCACAAAAATTTGTTGAACCGATTAATAGCCATTTGCAATGCATTATTAATTTAGATATTTGTCTAAAATATAATCATGGATGCATTTGATCTTGATGAGGCAGAATATATTATTCCTGAGGTTGATCGAGCGAAGAAAGAGTTCTTCGACGATGGAGCAGTTCATACTTGGTCGACCTGGAAAACGAATTCCATCGATGCCACGATGAACCTGGAGCGAGCTAAAAAAATAATCGAGCACATAAAGATCGAACACCCCGAAGAGCGATTTATTTTTGGAATAAAATTTATCGCTCAAATGCCTGACGATACTTGGATTATTCGCGATAAACGAGATCCAGTGCGTGGTGGCAAGAAAAACGTTATTCTCGATAAAAATTCTAAACCAGGATTGTTATTGGGAATCGATGGTCCTTATTATGCTAGATCGTATCCAACCAGCGCTGTTGTTTATGGAATTTATCGGCTAAATAACAACCCGGATATAAAAAACCTACCTGCGATGAAAGAATCACCGATGATAAATTGCGTGGCTGAGCGCGTAATCGAGCACATGAAAAACGCTCGACGTGGATCTGGTTTGACACAATTGAGGTTGAATAAAATTAATGCGTGGGCAAGGACCGTCGCTGATGGTGCATCGGTGGACGACGTGGCTGTGTTGAGTAAAAAACTAAAATTTCCTATCACGGTGAAAACATTATCGGGAGAAATATTATACTCGTCTCCGTACAGATCCCGAGGAGCGCCAATCGAGATTATCGATCATAATTCCTACGCGTGGTCGCATTCGGTAATTATATATCCGCGAGATCGTATAGTTAAATTTTATCCTGTGGATGTTGCGGAGGATAATTCCGATGACATGTTTAGATTTATCAAAAAAATAAGCGCATCTGATCCAATATCGATATGGTTATTCTCGAGCGAGGAAAGATACGATCAGTTTATCCTGCCATGTGGCGATATTTAAAGAAACGAAATATTACATGAATCAGTGAGAAATCTTGTGGTGAAATATTCGTCGAATCCCGATCAGTTACTGACAAATTGCTTTACAATTTCGTCTGTGGCCGCTCACGCCGCCAGAGAAAAGAACTCGTGGAGGCCGACAAGAAACGAATTCCTCGCTGATATTCAACGTAGCTGTATCGAATACGGCCATGGTGGATTATGGAATACCAGGTACGATTTCGAGGACATGATTTCCGTTGACATGAGCGCATGTTATCCTGGAAGTTTTCTTGGATATGGCGATTGTGCTGAATATTTTGCTAAATTCGGCCATCCTACCAACGAGATGACAAGAGTAGCAATTAACGGGCCGTTGCCTGATTTTGTCATGACAGGATTCGCTTGTGTCACGTCGTTCGAATTTGCTGAAAATCTACATAAAATCTGCTATATTTGGTTTGACAGGCATTTCTCTCAGCGTCGCTGGGTTCCTACGGTGTTATTGAGATATATGCTAGATTCGTCGATGTTAGTGTCGTTGACGGTGAGTGAGGCAATTATATCGTATAGAAAACAGACCAATGTGTGGTTGCCAACGGATTGTGATAACGCGAAAGATATAGGAAGAAAAATAATTGGTAAATTTACTCAAGGTGGATCCGTTGATCACAAGCATCGACACGCCAGATTGTTTATTAACGATGCTGAGATGGATTTTATAATCGCCGATACGGTATCACGAGGAATATTTTGTAACAGGGAGAATATTATCATTGATGGAGCAAAGTTAGGTACCGTAATTAGCTATCTTGATGGAGAATCAGCGCAATATACGCATTTGCGATCATCGATGCTCGCTTACGTGAGTATAAATTTGCTATCGATGATAGACAAATTTTCCGATATCGCAGTAAGAGTCGCGACGGATTCGTTTTATATCGATAAAAAATACCAGGACAGGTTGGATAATTTAATTACCGATGGTAGCTCATGGGGGACTTGGAGAATAAAAAACGAGGATATTCTAGATTATTGTGAAGACGCTGACGTTGAAGATTGCGATGAATTTCACCGAGGTAGATTTGAGGAATCTTCGACAGCCGCATCTGCATTCGACCCAATTTCACGCAGCAAATTCGTTTACCTAAATGGACCTGGTGGTAGCGGTAAAACAACGCGAGTGATAAATTTATTTGCAAATTCTGACATGATCGTGTTGACTCCGACACATAGATTAGCACGAGAAATAAAGCAGCGCGGCGTTAATTCTTGCACTATCATAGCTATTTCAAATACAGCGGTGGATCATGGGACTCGGTGCGTATGGGAGATAAATATATCAATAAGATTATAATCTTCGATGAGATTTGCACGGTGAATTTAGATATATCAAAATCGATCTTGACTTGGCTAGGGGGAAAAAATACCGCCGTGATAATGTGCGGCGATCATGGCCAACCTAATCCTATCGATGGTGAATCGCCTCACGAATGGCTCAGAAACTTCGTTGATTATTACGAGGAAATCGACGCTGATCACAGATCGACGGATATTTTGTTGACCGAGTTTAAAAAATTAATTCGATTACAACCGAATAAGATTCAGTGCGACGTCATGAGGAAAATAATCGATGAAACTCCGATGAGCGATTTTCTAAATTTGTGGCGTCCTGATCATTTGATCGTAGCTAGTAGAAAAATTATTCGTGATATTATTCAGGAAATACTGTTCAAGTTACATTGTGAGAAATTTCCAACGCTGCAGGTACCATTGTGTTATAGGCCCGCTAATACTCGACGACAAAATATCAGCGTTACTTTGCCATGCGGAGAGGAAAAGAACTTGGTCCTGAATGATATTATCTTTGTTGATATTAATCTTGTTAATGATGCGCTAAATGCAGAAAAATCGCCATGGAAATTAGGTTACGCAACAACGATACACTCGTCGCAGGGATTAACCGTAGATGGTCAAGTTTGGATCGTCGATGATAGAATATCCTGGTCAAATTTAGTATATTTGGCCGTGTCGAGGGTAAGAAAACTATCCCAGCTAGGACGAATTCGAGTAAACTACATTAGTGACGCTGGTGGCAGTTGAGTATCTTCGGGTACTATCTGTAATTCTTCTCTGGTAAATCCGCGTTGTGGCGCCAGTGAATCTAGAATATAAATTGCCGGTCTTCCTGACGATCTTGTTACGGCGGATATTTTGTGTGTTGTAACGCTCCAGGTTGGGTCGGTTGCTCTTTTTCTTCCTCCTTCAGCCTCGCCTTCCTTATATAAATACCTGACTGTGACCGTACCTAGTACAGGCTGAATTGTGGAATCTCGCTTTAGTGGTATATTCGATTTTGTAATTGCAATTGCAGGCTTCATTGATATTGTTCGAGTCGTCTCGTTATTTAGCGCGCTGATTACGTGAGGCAATCTTGATACCCAATCGTGAGATCGATTATCTTGAATAAACTCACGCGCGTATTGGTATCCGAATAATCGTTCTGCGAGCGTTTTATTGAATCTTTCGACGATAGCTTGATTGCGATGAACATCTACAATACCGCGACGGATTTTAACATTATTCTTCTTCATCAATGAAGTAACCGCGCCGAGGAATTCTCGACCTGGATCAATCTGAAGAAGATTCGGCCATGTTAATGGGGATCGGGAATAAACTTCGTTAAATGCTTTAGCTATTTCCGTCGATGTTTTATTTGATAATGGCTCTGCTTCTTTGTACCTGCTGGCGATATCGACAATAGTCAGGACGTATTTATATGTGACTCCGTCGACGGTATCGTGAGGAAGAAACATTAGATCCGCTTGATGGACCTCATTGGGGACGCTGACAGTGAAACTCGCGTGTGGTATTTTTTTAGGTGGAGGGAGATATATTTGCCAAATTGCCTGTTTTGATAACCACGATTCAGCGATGGATTTTTTTACCGATGCGGCCTTGGCGAGTTTGGCGATCGCTGATTTTCCTCGCCAGAATCCTCGCGGAGAATAACATATCTGTTCCATATTATTTACCAGCGCCGAATACTAATTTGCCTTTCATCGCGCCTTTGATCAACCAGGATGCCAATTTCTCTTTGAAATTTTTATTAGGAATTGCGTTTAGTGCGTGAATTAGCTTGATATCAGCAAGATGCCTTTGTTGTAAATCTCCGCTGCGATATGCGAGGTCGTGGTCATAACAAGCTCCATCGATGGCATTTATTGGATTTTCGCCTTGCTTTGGTTGTTTATTATTATCGAGTCTGATATCGAGCCTTGTTCCGGGTCCGCAATAATTATATCCAGGTAGATGCTTCTCTCCGGGATATTTCGCCCAGGGTAACCCAGGTAGATTTTTCATGGAGGCTGCGATGTCCCCTCCGGTTCTAGTTTTTTTTTTACAAATCTAAATTTACGTGTCTTGCAAACTTCGCATTCTCCTGAGATTGCGTTTCTGTTGTTGCGTGTAACGATTTCGGTTGGATTTATCGTAGCTGTGTGCGTACGACACTTAACACAATATAGATCCATGTATTTTATTAACATGAATGTAATTGATTTTTCAGCCACGAAACAACGCGAGCAAGTGAAGCATCATGCAGCATTACCGAATTCGGTTAGAATGATAATCATCGGTCCATCAGGATCGGGTAAAACGCAATTATTGCTAAATTTGATTATGCGATGGCTGAAATGGGATAAGTTATATTTAGTTGCACCATCCGTGGACGATCAGCGTTGTTATCAAATTTTAAAGGAATTTAGCGACAATATCGACGAAGGTACAATCGAATTCATCACAGATATCAACGAAGCTCCATCCGTGGAGAACTTGGACGGTGATACTAATAATCTTGTTGTGTTCGACGATGTCATGCTGGAAAAGCAGACCAACCCGGCTAGAATATTCTCGCGTGGCAGACACAAGAATACCGATGTTATTTACGTGACACAGAGATATACGCAGATTCCAAAGGTGATCAGGGACAATTGCAATATTTTATCGGTATTCAATGGCGTAGATACACACACGCTGAGAAATATCCATCAGACCTGGTGCAACGGTGACATGGATATGAATAAATTTAAAAATCTATTCAGCCGCGCTCAGATGACGCCGCATGGTTTCATCACGATCAATTTGCATGATCCACGTAGTCGGTATCGTATCGGTCTTGAT
>CM068831.1:81628401-81734241 GCA_028554795.2 Sinohyriopsis cumingii
TTATATTGCTTTCATCTCTGTTAAAATAGTCTTTCTAAGGAATGCAAATGTGGTACCTCCATGTATTTCTCGAAATGTTAATAAGGTGAGATCATGGTAGAATGAAGTGGCAGAAAGGTATTAACTAACCCGAATCGAGTATAGCACCCGGTTAGCATAACAAAGATCAAGTTCATGCAATTTAACAGACAGATTTATGCTGACGTTGATAGCTCTGAATAAGGTCACGGGATTAGAGATTTTTTTCTTAAATGTGGTATATAGGTAAAGAAACTTGTAAGCGACTATTCCATGCTATTAATGTTTAGAATTGCATAAATAATCATGAATATGAGAATTACATGGCGAGAATATTTCAAACAATCTTCATTGTACTAGAATATACCCCCAAAAAATCACAAAGTTGGCATTACTTAAATTGCTTCATCTTCACATAGAAGAGAAATCGCTCAATACAGTTCTTTAAGTAGTGAAATCTCGATGATTGATATTACTGCAACTGATCTTAGAAAACTAAAGATCGTGAAGGTGATTTATAATGTTGGTATATAAACTTGGGTTCCACCCATGGCGCATGAATACGCATCAAAATAACGTTTCGACAAAAAGACGTTTTCAAATTAGATATTGAATTTCCACTTAACAATCATTATTGAGATAGGAAAATCACAAGAACAGGATATTATTAATCCCCTTTTGCAAATGAATTAATCAAGATATATAATTCATTGAAATAGTCTCTCGCTTCCACCCCCCGTGCATAGCGGACAACATTTACGTAGAAAGAGAGGTAGAAAGGAATTTAATCTGATGAAATCATTGATCATGAACAAAGTAACCAACAAGCTACTGGGTCGTGATGACTCTGTGTGTGTACAATATGCATGCGATGTACCTACATTATTCAGAATACAGATGTTTCAAAATAGAAATAGTTTACCTAGACCGTACGGAAAGTTTCTTCTTTAATGGGCGCTCACATACGGTAATAATTTTAAGCTTTATTTGATTTTCTTTCCTCTAAACCAATAAAATGATTAGAAATACTGATGATTTGTAAATGTCCGCCCTGTATCTGCTTTTGCTTCTCTCTGTGTCGTGCTGTCTCTGTCTCTGTCGTTGTAACTCAGTCGGTTACTTTGGTAGCATATGCATCAACCAACAGAGAAACATCGCAAGTCACGATCTACAATCCATGAAAAGACAGAGGTTTCGTTTTTCCTTTGGGGAGGATACTATTTCTACAACACCTAAGAATGATCGTTATATATACAAACAAGTCGACCCGCAATTTTCAATATACTCGTTGGAGATTGAGATCTTAGCATGAAGAAACGAACAATGCCGGTTTCTTTTCCATTTAAATATCATTTTATACATCTCGTGATATCTAATGATACAGTGTTGTATATATATATATATATATATATATATATATATATATATATATATATATATATATATATATATATATATATGTGTGTGTGTGTGTGTGTGTGTGTGTGTGTGTGTGTGTGTGCGCGCGCGCGTGTAATATTCTTTTTGTGCATCTAAATTCAGCAGGAAGTTTAACATAGAAGATTATTTTATGATCAAGCGTTAGCCGTAACCTTTCCGCGTTCCCTCAAAGTGTACTTTGTGGTTTTTGATCCATACCCACCTTGCTTCAGTTAATATCAGAAAATAGCAGGAAATATACTTATATAATTCCAATATTTTATAAATGAAACGGGTTTTCCGCAATATGATTGGCTGATTACGTTCCTTCACACAGCACCCCATGACCTCAGTCACCTTAGCCTTACACAAAAACAACAATAATAGCGTGGGAACTAGGCCAGTACATTTTGAGGCCGCTGAGGGATATAAACCAAGATTCGAGAAATTATCTGAGGAGGACTTAAAAGCTATTGTAATAAATCAATACTCAGAGGCTACTAAACGAAACACAAAATGGTGTATTGGCTTTTTCAATAGTAATTTTTTATATATTAAATTCGTTTGCTTATTGAAAAAGAAAACGTGCGTGGGTGTTGGTGGTATGGTGAATATTTCCACTTAGAAAGAACTAAAAACAAATATTTATGAGACCTTTATTCAAAGAATGAATAAAGTTTTAAATGATAAAACTGCCATCTACACCAATATGATTTAACACCATTGAAAAATGTATATAATAATCCATAAAGTTAATTGTTTTGCTAATCTAAATTATTTTGGATATGTAGTCATTAATTGCTTCATGCACTCCAGTACTCAACTATGCCTCCAAGCAAAACATATCACCGGTTTTGCGAGCAACTCTACATTTAACAACTGCATATTTAATTTCACATTAAATAAATGAAAGGGTCTTGTTAAGTATAAAGGCTGATGAAAAAGATATAAACTGTTATTCCTGTATAGGACATATTAAAATCTTAAAACAGTAATGTCCTTTTTTACGAAAAGAAATGTGTTGACACCACGGGAGGCCAGTGCCTAAGATGAAAAGTATGAAGTTGCCGAATAAGCTTGACTGATAGTAGTTACATCGCATTTGACATTAAATCACTGAACGGGTCTTCATAAGTATTAACGCTGTTGAGAATGATATAAAATTGCATGAGTGTACACAATTTATTTAAATTGTTACCTTTATATTAGTAAGGGGTAGCATCATCTTGTTCAAATATCCATGTTGTTCTTTGATCAAATTCATTATAACTTAAGGTTTGATTGGAAATTTAATCTAGCACACTTGTTCTAACCGTATCAGCTGTTATTTTGTAAGGTCATGGTCATCTGACGTAGCAGATGGGGCTGCCTAGAATTGAACAAAAATGTTGTAAATAAAATACACCGGTAGCCATTGCCTAATATGTAAATTATGAAGTTTCTGAATGAACGTAAATGTGACTGTACTTGTGATTATGTACAGGTTATGTATTATGGGGAAATGTAAAGCAGCGAATAAAAGGAAAGTACGCGCTACTTAAATTGGAATGCATTGTTGATGGAAAAAGTGGATTTGACGAAAGGAAATACGAAATTGGAATTATAAAGATAAATGATCATGGTTGGGTATTTATTGATGTGTACATTTTACCTAATCACTCACAAAGTTAACATAAATCCTTCGGACTTTATTTATTAACAACTGCATATTTAATTTCACATTAGAGAAATGAAAGGGTTTTAAGGTTAACCTATTACTTTGTGAGATTATTTACTTTGTGAGTGATATCGGTCAAATTTACACATCGATAAATACCCAACCATGATCATTTAATCCTATAATAAAATGTTGTGTTTACATTATGAAGACTTAAGTAAAACAATTTGCTGCATTTAAGTAGGACCAGGGAATGAGTGACATAAATGCTGATATGACAAATTATTTTCAAACCAGTACATAATTTAGTAATTACAGTATGTATATCGCCTAGTCTTTGAAGGAAATAAACTTGTGTAATTCATCGATATCATTCATGATCAAACAATTTTAAAACGCTGTAAATGTTAGTTTTATTGTGGCATGTAATAGTTAAATTAAATATCCACGACTCTGTCAACTTATTTTGAAACCAATAGTTAATGTGTCAAATTTGTATGCAAAGGACGTGCAGCAGGAAGTTCGTAAATATTTATGTTTCATTATGTAGCACCCATATCAACAGACTGCTCCAATGCGAACTGAAGCGAACCAGTAGAGATATCTCTTATTTTCTGAAGTTTGTATACAAAAAAATAGGGCAAAACTGCAATGATTTCACACAGCAGTAGAAATGACCATTCTACGTTATGTACTATCGCCGTCGCTTTGTTTTAAATTAGATATAGTTTTCAGGGTGTTACTATTCAGACATTCAAGCGTTAAAATCATAATTCGTTCTTAAAAATAAAGAATTCATATGGTAATTTTAGTATCATATGGATGATAACGTATGAACTTATATTTGCTTCAATGTGCATGCCTGGAAAAGCAATTATAAGTAATTCACACATTTTTTAAAAATACAGCTACCAACCAATAATGTTCATAGGATTGTATTATCAGCATGCTTTTCTTTTTTGACCACATTAAAATATACTCTCAGATATATAACATGATTCCACAAATTATATCATGGTGCCAAACATCTTATCCGATAGTTTGGTTTTCGAAAAGTTACCAATCGCTTCTGATTCTGTATCTAAGGCATATTGTAATTGTTCCGTTATAGCAGGTTCCATTCTACAAATATGTTCCTTGAAACGGTCCAAAACATAACCTGGTTCAATAACAATATCAATATATATTAATACCTGTCAACTATACAACATGGATTATAAACAAACGAAGGAAACAGGCTCAGTAAAATATATAATTATTATTAACAATTGCGCATACCAAAAGGAGATATCTATACTGATTAACAGTATATTATTTTATCCTTGTTTATATTCAACTAATCTAAGTCATCAGCTAGTACATATAATAGAGTCTGATAGAGTGAATAGAAACAATTACCAAACAGGGCATCATACTGTCCTTAATCCCCTGCTGTTATTTATGAAACAAAACTATAAAGAATTAACTTGATAGTTTACAAATGCAATAGTTTGGCAGATAATTGGATTATTCCTCAGTGATGTGCTCTAGAAAGACGGAAGTGTATACATTGTTTCCTTGATTTGAATGTGGATGGAGGTTTTCAAAGACTGCTAGAGATTGCGCTGAAAAGGAATGTAACGCATGTTAATGTGTCTATCTGTATGTTGTTCTTATATGTTATCAGGTTTTCCTGTTAATACATGACATTGAGCGGACTTTCTCGATTACCAAATGTGCGTCTTTCAAATGACTAATTTAATTCTCAATTCGTCCAGAATTATGAAAAATTATCAAGTTATAACACCTTTTTGAGCAAAAAATGTTAGGATTATGCACACCTGTAATGGCATTGCACTAGAGTACAGGCACCAATAACTACAAACTAATACAATAAATATATTAAATTGTCTCCGATCGGAGGTAATTTCCAAGTGTTTATTTTCAATAATCACATTCCGCTGAAGAATGTTAGATAAACCTTTACATTGATTTCTGGTGTTTGCATTTTCGACACTTTCTGGAAGATCATCATTATGAAAATAATTACCTAAGCACATCATTTGCAATGAATAATTATTTGTGTGCTTTAATGGTGTCCATGATGTTAAGACGAAACTAACCTGCATGTATGTATCATTTGAATTCGAAACATATGAGAACATCTTTTTGCTTACAATTGAAATTGAATGATTTACATCTAGGAAAAGTGAAAGGTACATCAACAGGGATTTTAACAACAAATAATTCCTACCTGTTTTAGATGAATCTGTGTTCTTTAGGTAAACATAATTTACCGTTATTATTCAAAATGGTTCGAAAGGAAATATTTTTAAATCGGTCATTTTAATTATGAAAAACATCACTCACAATATGATTTACACATGCTACTTTGGACTATTGTGAACTCATTCAGAGTTAATCTGGATTGCATCACTGTGTTTTATCATGAGCTTCACGACTATTTCAATTAATAGGGAAAATTATATATGTTTTGCACTTGACAGATGACATTTAGGATTATTTCGAAATTAATGCACAAAATGTGTCCCTTGAACTTTCACTTTATACTGTAGATAAATCAATTACTTGTTGTGTTTACATCTATTGCTGGTTTCTCTTCGTTCTCTTACATAATTTAACACTTAGAGTCCTAACACGATGTATATTCATTTAATGTATTGATCAGTTCAATAATATGTCCAATATTAAACTGTCCATCTTGAATCTATCTATCCTAACTTTCTCATTTTCTATAATTACATGGGGCTTGACATTTTTTGTGTCTACCTTTTGAATGCATGTAAGATAATAATAATAATGATAATAGTACTACTCCTCCTCCTCCTCCTCCTACTACTACTACTACTACTACTACCACTAATAATAATAATAATAACAATAAAGCGGATTTGTGTTGGTCCTGTTGGAAAGATGAAGATTATAAACTGCGAGGAGCGAAAGATTCACTAATCGGTTCTGAATATACATCATTCATCTCGATTCTATTACAAATGGGTTCCCAAATAGCCCCTGTCTTACGTAATTTACCTTTGGAGAGTATTCTTAAGCGGTAGCCCGATTGTTATGCCTGCTTTGGGCTAATGTGAACCAAAACTAATAGGTATAAATCATAATCATTGATGCTTTATTCTATTTTTGAGCGAGCTTTATAATCTATAGAAAACGTATTTCAATGATGAACGATATGTCAGTTGATTTCAAGGATGATGTTCAAAATCAAAAATAGTAATATTTATTTATATATATAATAATTCATAGCAATTGCTACACATAGTCCGACCACGAGAGGTATCTAGTCCAATTACTGGGTGACAGATATGACTATATTAAACGTGTCCGACTAATGAGTATAGCCTTCAGCCTACCTTTTATTCACAATAATTTAATTTATTGTTAATTGTATTATACTTCATTCCCTCAGATACGACTTATGTATGTATATGGACAAGGTGACAAATTAAAATGTCGATTACTTGCGGACAGATATGTGGCGATAAGGTAGGTTATACTATATCATATTATATTATATTATATTATATTATATTATATATATATATATATATATATATATATATATATATATATATATATATATATATATATATATATATATATATATATATATATATATATATATATATATATGTGTGTGTGTGTGTGTATGTGTGTGTGTGTGCGTGTGTGTTTTGTGAAATATTAATTAATGTCAAAACAATTTGCATTAATGCATATTATTGCAGCAAAACGAATGTCAGGATTTCTTATGTTTTCGAGACTAATAAAACACCTGCAATTTTATTTACAAATGAATCAATCGCTTATATACAGGGTATTCAAAATGCAACGGAAGCAGTAAGAATTACACAAAACATAAAACTGGTATTCTTTGTTGGATTAAAAAAATATGAATACTATGAAGTAAAAAGAGAACGATATTTCCATGCCAGGTTATGTTCGTATTTGTTGCACAACATTCTCAAGTCATAAAAATAAATTCACAGAATCTGTTTTTTCTACTTCGTCACATTTTTAATAAATCATATAAATTATTTTGAAATGATAAACGTCATTTTTATACATCATCGCTAGCCAAGGTTCCATTGTGATGACCCGATTTACATTTGGCAGATCGACCAGATAAATTGGTTCTTTTTCTCTAGTGCCAACAATTGGGTTGCATACGTTTTCTCATTAGTATGCAATGCCAACTAATCAGTAAGGTCGTGCATTGTACATTGGCCGAAAATGTGTTGGGCAATTGACGTAAAAGGATGCTTCGGAAGTTTAACACCGTAAATATGACTATGTAGAAGAACGAAGTCATTACAGCTGTATTTGAGTGAAAGGCGTTTGTGCAAACACGTCTCGCACTTGCTTCTTTATAAATCCATTAAAATTGTATTATCCGCTTGTCTCGATCAGGTAGGACGAGAGTTATAATTTGAAACATTTAATTTTGAGTGGATGTGGTGGTTTCCCGCCGCATCAAATGAAATTCAGAAGCACAGAAATATCGACTCTATACGCCAAGATGTAGATAATATCATCATATCGGCTCTATCGTTATATATCACGACAATCCTACAATGTTTTGAAATGCCGACATTGATACATGTAAAGTAGCTTTCAGTAAACGTGTGTTGGGTGGTGGTGGTGGCTGGGGTTATGTTGGCAGTGCATACGATTTATAAACATTCTGAGCCTACATAGCTTGAATAAAATATAATTGCTCCGATTTGTAAGCAGAAAGAACTCATTATATTTGTCATGTTAGTTAAAAATATATTGAGGTCAAATGAAATATATATTCTGTTTTTTAAAGACAACCCAAGATCCCACACGAAGAGATACAACTATTGGAGCAAATTGTAAAAAAAACATATTTGTTGTCTTTTAGGTATAAAGTTTCATTCAAACTGACATAGTACTTTTAATAAACAATGAAATATGTTACTACACGGTTAATATGCAAGTCAAATAATTGATATAGGGGTATCATTTGCTTTTTACATGTCACATGTACAATTTACTGAAAAATTCATAACATTATTTTAAGTGGCTTAGGAGGAAATGTCAGGAGTATGTTCCGCACATATAATCGAAAGCAAAAACACACTTTTCTGTAGACTCTATTAATATATTTTGGATTGATTAAAATGTTCAAACCATATACGTTTCCCCCTGTTTGCTATTATTGAGATTGAATGCCTGTCGCGGATGCTATAAAAACTAAACATAAGAAAACATATTACTAGATACTTTTGACCAATTATGGCTATAATTTTGCAGTTATTTTTTATTTGTCGATTATGGTACCTAATCCCCCCCCCCCTCTCTCTCTCTCTACATTCGTGCAAGACAGAAAATAAATGATTACTTTGTGTAGAGTTTGTGTTATTGGTCACCGACTACAAAGTACTAGCGGCAGGAACCCTCCTCGTTTTCTCAGCCTGTTTCACAAGTTTGTTCACGTCTGGGGTTCTTTGGTATCATATGTACACTAACTTACAAAGGAACTCCCACTTATTAACAAATAACATAATTAAATTTTCTCCTGGCTCCATGTGAAGGGAGTCTTGTGGCTGTTGGCTTGTATATGGTACGTGATATGTACCCGAGTACATTCATCTTCAATGATATAACCATGAAAATAGCAGATTAGATTAATATGGGTATGATCATATTCAGCTAAAGATCTTTATATATCAAATGTTATTCCCAAACGACGCAAGCAAGATAGTTGTATTGATATCTGACTATGCAATTAAGACCACGATTATGAAAGTCACACAATGTTAATATGTAAAAGTGTGCTGTAGACTTTACAGTACTACTTTTCATGTGTTTTGAGGTTACATCCAATGCATTATAAACAAATGGAATTTTGATACCTTAACTAGACATAAATGTAGGTCATTTTCATTAGTTACACAGTTTCTGAGCTATATACCAAAACCTGAACAATTACTTTGACCTTGAAAATTGATCCAAATTGTATGTTATGTGATAGGAATTAAAGTCGTATACTATGTATATTTAATTTGTATGGTATCTTGCATTTTCTTCATGATTATAGGTTGTACGAGTAAAAAGTTTTACATAGCTAATTGTTGTATATGATTGTTGGTGATTATTGCTTGAAAGTAAACTTGTTTATTTGGATCTGAGTTTAGTAAAATGGTATTCCTTTTGACATTTCTTTTTCATCTCATGTTTGCCTCGATTGTTACTAAAGTTATGGGAAAGACATGACGTTGTTTGCAACTTAGAATGTTCTGGAAATAAATATTTGGCCCTCATTCTGGCCTTCATAGTGTGTCTTATGTTTTATAAAATGGTTACTTACATCAGAAATCGTTATTTGTATTGAAATATATGTATTTGAACCCGTTTTTTAGTTGTGTTTCAGTTATTATTATAGAGGATTTATTTATTTCAATTATATATTCGAGATAAAATGTGTTCATTAATAACTTCAGACTAAATCAATATTTTGGGATTATTGTAATAATTTAGCGACATTTCGAATTATACATTTTGAAACATCGAGACTATTAGTGCATTATTACTATCCGAGATTATTGGTTCATCAATATATTCACGGTTGGAATTTATTTCAAACACCTCTGACCGCTCCGGTGGCCTAGTGGTTAGAGCGTCCGCCTCGGATGCGGGAGGTCGTGGGTTCGATCCCCGGCCGAGTCATACCAGAGACTTAAAAATTGGTACTAACAGCTGCCTCGGTTGGCGTTCAGCATTAAGAGGTTAGTGTTAGGACTGGTCGGCCTGGTGTCAGGATAATGTGACTGGGTGGGACATCATGCTACATGTCTGCCGCATGATGCCCCAGTGCTAGTTTTCACTATAAACTGCCACATTGCAGGCATCGTAGCGATATGACTGAAAAATTGTTAAAGCTACGTTAAAAATCAAAATCACATCACATCACATCAAACACCACTGCAATTCAGTATGAATACTCTATGATTATCTACTTGTGATAAAACCGTTGAATTGTGTAGTATTTTATTCATAATATCTTTAATTTATTTATACATTTAACTATATTCTTTAAGGAAATAAAATTAGTTTCAAATTTCCCCAAACTGTTCCTTTCGCTCTTTTCTCTTGCGTAGCTTAAGACCATATATATTAACAAGTAACATATGCATGTACAAAGATTTTAACCTTGATGAAAATGTAATGCATTAATGACATACCAGATTTAGTATAAGTATGGCCAGAATACAGAATGTTTAAAGAAAAAAAATGTGAACTAACTGCGCCGAAACATCTTTGATAATGTTGAATACAGCTTTAATTACTGCTAATGAAAGGCGTTTTATTGCTATTCAATACTTCCTGCGGCTTCATAAATATGTGGTGATAGTTATTTGTATATTAGAATAACAGAATCGTATCATTATTTAGAACTATAATTAAGATTTTAATAGGAAATCCAGACACTCTTTTAAATAAATAGTTCTGGAAGAACAACAGCATTATATAAATACTTCCCATTGCCTCTCTTTTGCGGAAGTGTCGTCACGGCAATAATAACCACGAGGGCAACATCACTACTATTGCAGAGGCGAGAACTCATTCTGACCTATCTGTAAGGGAATAACTGTGTGTTGGTATGACAAATATAGTAGTATAGATTATTGAAAGATATGAACAATTATATTTCTACATACTAACTGCTCGACCACACACACGCACACACGCACACAAACACATACACATACACAAGCACACACAGAGCACAGAAGGTAGAGATATTAGGGATAAATGATGAGATGAAATATGTGTATGTACTTTCTGTGCTTGATATTCTGTTGTTTTCTATAATAAAAACAAATAGAATAATACGGTCCGATTCAGATTAACTTCTTAACAGTCTTAACACAGAATAATATCACATTTAATTTATATATACGTAATGATAATATATCTTAATTTCATTTCACATCTTAGTTGTCAGTTCATTTTTCGAAACAAAATTAATATTTATTTGTGTAACTAACCAAATCAAGATCTAATAAATCAAATGGAGAGAGCTAGAGAAATATAGAACAGACATTTCACTAAACTATAGTATATGGAGCCTTTGAATACTAACTGTCAATGTATGCAAGGAGCAAGTTGATAGAACTAAACAGTTGAGATCTTTGAATATTAGATTACGGGAAATAACAACGAATCATGCAACAAAATCCTTGTTATAATGCATATCAGTCTGTAATTGACAAGTGAACGTAATCTTAAGGACACATACTGTTATAATTAGAACTAGCATCTGTGATTCTGATACAGTTACTGAACTGCAAATGAATGTCGGTTTCCGCTGTGCCGTTCATAGTTTCGGATGCCTTAGGGGGCAGGGGCCGGTTTTTATGTACAAATTTAATGCCACAATCAGCGACATAGTATAAATAATCATTTAAAAAAACGAAATACACAAGCAAGGTCAAAAAGGTCAATATTTTTGGATACCTATATTAAAACAAAGCATAAAAATATTATCACTTGACCAAAGAAGGAGAAGAAGTTTGTGCATCTCAATCACAAATTTCTACCTGCAATTTTCATCTCCGAATGTCATTTTTGACACCATTTGATGCTCACAGTGGAAACACAAGCCTTTTTCCTAGATGACATTTCTGCAAGACAGTGTGTGCTAAACATGCTTATGCAACTCAAAATAGTTGTCATCCAAGCCGTTTTTTAAATACTCTACTTGTACCAAACCCATGTATTTACTGCTATGGAAGGCTTGCTCTTCTTCCTAGCCGACTGTTTGTATTTCACTATCAACAGAGTAACTATGGAAGATGTACATGCCTGACAACAATTTCAAGAACAACATAAGTTTCAAACACCTAACTCACAAATATATAAATAGTAAACAATAATATCTGAACAATTCACACCATAGCCTTAATTTAAGAAATTTGACAGGGACCAATTTACGAAACTGGGCCCGGTCACCTTAGAACGATTTGTCAGTAGGCCATATGCGCTGTCACTTGACCTTGACATTTAATACTAATGTATGCAAACAAGTCAATCTTCTAACTTCCCTAAGCATTACTAATACAACATAAATTAGTTAAGGGCTGTGATGTATTCTTAGTGATTCACTGTTCATAATGTACATTAATTGCGAGTTCAAGTGGAACTGGGTTTAAATTGAAGGTGGGTCTGCCATTTCAGTGGTACCTGAACAAAGCTATAAGGTTTGTGAACAATGTAGGAGGGAGCAGGGACTCAAAAACGAATATTAGAACTTTCAAAACACGATTGGAGCAGGCATCAACCTGCATCTGCATCTGCATTGCCTACCAACGGTTTCGGCGCCCGGTGCTGATGAATGTGCTTGCAAGATACCCAAATAACGTACGTGGAACAAGAATACTCTTTCTACTTTTTGCAGAGAACTTCAGATGACTGGCCAATTTCCACTGTCCATAAAATAGATTAAATCGTAGACTACTTTGATTTATTTGTTTATTTATTATTTATTATTGGTATGTGTCTGTGTGTAATTTGGATTTTTAACGTAGCCTTAAAACATTTTTTTAGTGACATGGCCACGATGTCTGCAGTGTGGCAGTTTAAAGTGATGTCTAGCACTGGGGCATCATGCCGCAGACATGTAGGATGATGTCTCACCCAGTCACATTATCCTGATTCCAGGCAGACCAGTCATAATACTAGATTCTTAATGCTGAGCGCCAAGCGAGGCAGCAGTTGGTACCATTTTTGCAAGTCTAGGTATGAGTAGGCCGGGCATCGAACCCAAGACCACCCGCATACGAGCAGACTTCCTAACCACTAGGCCACCGGAGTGGTTTTATTCTTGGTGTAAACTAAGCTTGATATATCCTACTATCAGGTTCCTTTGATAAGCGGTTGCATGAAATGTTCCAAAGAACATGAAGAAGACTCCTAGCATTGTTTCATTATCCATGATTTTACCCTACTATATAAATTGTTTCACAGCTGTAGAGCACTAGTTATGTGAAAAAGAAGAGACTGTATTTTTTAGATGGATGATAAAAACTGACTCTTCTTTGCATATAATTCAAAGTCTTTGTATTACAAAATGGAGAGACTTTATCCCAGTAATATGCCAGACCTAATTCGGACATATGGTGCAAACAAACTGGATATATATCAGAAACGGGAGAGACAAACAACAGTAAAAGTAGGATACATTACCCCTAGTAGAGATAAACGAGAAATTTAAGGAGAAGGAAATTATATGTTACAGTGGGCTCCTGGAAACGTGATGATATATATGCTGATGGAAATATTTAATAAAAGAAGGATGTGGTTACGACTAAAACATTGCACACTTTTGTTCTTAAGCATGTACAGCGCGGTATAAAAGCTCAAATGTACCGGACTATACATGATTCATCCAAGCACACTATCATCGGGGACAAAGGTCTATATGTTTTATATTGTGTTAATTTCCCGCATAAATCAGAGAGAGAGAGAGAGAGAGAGAGAGAGAGAGAGAGAGAGAGAGAGAGAGAGAGAGAGAGAGATGAAGAACATATAAACGCTTAAATATATAGAGCAAATACTAAAGTCGGTTGCAAGAGTAAAGTCAATATTTAACGAGAGGACAGAGAATCGTCGTAGTTTGATATGAATGAACGAAATTACTAATGAACATAAGGTGTGTCATATTTGCTCCAAATATTGATTGTCAGAGGATAATTTTCTGAAAGCGATTTATTTCGGTTTGCCTTTGCAGATGATACATTTACAAAAAAAAAAACAATTAAATGACACTTTTCTTAGATTCGAGTTGTATTAAGTTGTATATAAAGACCAGGTATCTGACATAGTTTGCAAGTGTTCATTCTAAGATCGGTGCATATATTCATGCAATACATGCGTTAGACCACCATTGGTGTGGTATTATTATTTAATACACCCTACGATTCCCGACAAAGTCATTGAAATGTTCTTTCGATACATCAGCTGTCATTTTTAAGAAATATACAAAGGAGTAAGTACTCACATCTACGTTTAAGTTCATAATATCACATTTATCTGCTACATAAGTTATTACACTACTACGGTTGAGTAGATGAATGAAGAATGGTTATTTAATTAAACGCATCTGAAGGAACACAAGCGGATAGGAGTGGCAAATACATCAAGATATTTTAAATATCCCCTATACATCGTGAATGATCATTAAAGTGATGACAATGGTGACCTTGGCCAATAAAACTAAAACACAATAATTAAATGTGTGCTTATAAAATGTTATAATGTGTCAAATGTGATTTGAAAGAAAGTTACTCTATTGGCAGGAATACCCAAATTAGGTGTAACATGATAACCATAAAAATCTACCATATCTAATATGTTTGCATCAAAATGATGAGTGTAAATATGCACGAATTTACTCACTGCTGCAGCCAGAACATATATATTTTCAAAAGAATTCAAAATGTTTTAATTAAAATTATTTGAAAGAGTGAATCTCAAATCATTCCCTCGATAAAAACAAATAAGCCAACTTCAAGAATGGTTACCTACAAGTAGTATTTGTGATAGTGTGCTCGGGACTAACTGAGAAATTAATATACAAAGGGACAGATGGACGAAAAAAGGGACAGAGGGAGAGATGGACTGCACTAAAATATGATAATCAAACAAAAGAAAGAAATTGATTCACAATGTCACGTATGTTATTCTAGTAAAACAGAGACTGAGAGGAAGTGAAAACTATTATATTCATTACACAATGGATCTCACACAAACGCCGGATATTATTAGCACGTTTTACATAAGACAAGCGATGCTCGGGATGCAGAATACATGTATTCTATTCCATCATAAACAATATAAAGTACATTTCCACCTTATTCTGGAATGAGTATGTAGTATGTCTAACGATTTCACAACTCCAACAACAATTAAATCTGAAGTTTCACGTTTTATAATAAAGATATGGAACTTAACAGGTTTATATTTCTGAATTTCTATTCACTTATATTTGAAACTTCATTGTAAGGGTATTTATTTATTCTAATTGGAGAGATAGAGAATATAATATTCTACCACTTTATATTTTTCATTCATTGCTCATAAATGTCTGTATCAGAGTTCGATGAATTAGGCGTGAACTGTTGTTGGAGTTGTTAAAGTTTCTAGACGTGATGTGCTTGTGCATTCTGAACAAATCGAAATACATGAAAATAACAATACGGAATAGTTATGATGAAGGTATAATCTGAAATCAATGAGTGTGATCAAAATGATTTATGAATAATATCCACGCTCAGGATTTGAATCTTTTTTTTTTCTTCAAAACGTATATTTCCTCTGAGATTTATTTTTATCTCGAAAAATGAATTTGGTATTTTATATAAATTGCGATATCTCATAACGGAAATCAATTTTAAATTGCATGATTAATGTTCTGATATTTTATTATCTCTTAAATGTTTTGGGGAAGACAAAATTAAATATTTGAAGACAGATCGGACGATTTTTTTTAAAATAACTGACCTGCAGACCGTGCTAAGTGTTTCTTTAGTAATCCCCTCCTTCCCGATGATACAAATCCTGCTTTATGTCCAGATGGTATGATACTTTGATGAATAAATGCCTGACCAAATATGAAAAAGATTCACTCTAAGCGAGTATTTTCTTAGCGATAAAGATCTGCATCTATAATTTTGTTCACATGCACCAGGCGAAGAAGATGAAATGGTCACTTAGGACTGTGACTGAGTATACAATGGTATATATCTTTGGAATCTTAATTTCCTTGAAATGCTGACACATACCATTTTAGACGACGAAGAGATTTTATTCCAAAATTTGTTTTGATTTATAAAGTGCAGTTACCTATTAAATTCATCTATCTGCCTGAACCACCATTTTTGTCTTTCTTAATAACCACTTGTGACGTTTACATTCAATTTATACTTTACTAGTGTCAGAACTATGTTAAAAATCGCCATGTTTTCACATTCACTATGACATATGTACTAGATGCAATGAATCACATCGAAGCATTATTCTAAATTACAATTTCCCATTTCATATGTTGAGATATAGAGATGTAGATAAATACAAGAAAAAACATTCCTCCGAATACGAAATAAAGTGACCTGAATGAACGAAGTCATGAAGTAAACACATTTTACACAATGTGTATTATGTTGGTGTTTATCTTTTTATGTTAGCAATATTAGTGTTACTTTCCTTGCTGGAAACATAAATGTTTCCTCGTACGACTATTTTATTATAATGGTAGCTTTTGGGACATATACGGGTATAAAGGGTTGTCTTTATAAAGACTGGCAAAATCTGTACAGCACAGTGTTTACTGTGATTTGACACGTGTACCGTTCTAAATATACTAATATTGCACACTCATATGAAGAACCTTTCTAATTCATTCCCTGTGAGTTATTATCAAGACTACACGATGTGTTTACTATGCCAGTTAATCCTAATAAGTACAAAGGACCATGTTTTTGTTTGTTTATCCATCTCCCATAAGAGCTCCACAAAGACCTCCACACCCATTAGGATTTAAAACTTTCATTGTAATGACATATTGTAAAGTGATATGACATCTCGCATATATATTGAGTTCTTTTGTGAAAATAACAGAGTTTAGCTGAAGCAATGTAGTAATGAATTATGTGGACAACCAAAAGGTTTGGTGAGTAATGTGAGATATGTCGTAAATATTTGACAGAGTTTAAGAGAAAATGCAAGATGTATCCATGGTGGAGATGTACTGATTGAACTCGAATGGATCATAAAATATAAAGTAGTTATGGTAATTGTGAAGAAAAATCATGAAGAGAAACGAAAACAGTGGAAGAAAACATTTTGATAAAGCTATTGGCAATCTTCAATATTGAAAGTCGGGACATAGTAAGCTTAATTAAACCATACAATTGAAGCATGGAAAACGTTTTTGATGCCAGTGATTCCTGGTCTTTAATTTGGCCGAACCAAAGGAATGTCATGCTAAATAATATCAAAGTATAAGCGAAAAATCAGTTTTCTTACCGAAAGTAGGCAGTTGCATCATAACCTTCAGGAACCATCAAAGCCAGAGTTTAGTTTCGAACCCACGATCTTAAGTATCCGAAGCGGACGCTCGAACCATTAGGCCACCGGAGCGGTAGAATCCGCAATAATGGTCCGATAAGATCATGTCCGAGCAGACAAACATGTACGAGGAATATGTGCATTGGAAATTACTCAGATTTTTGACTACATCACAAGCCTTAAAATTTCAACATTACATGAACAATATTTGGAATAAGCCAAAAATTAAGGTCTCTATGTTCCAAATGAAGCTTAGACGACCATAAACAGCAATCGTTGAAGATCACTCATTCCATGTACAGCTACTCGGTCAAAACTAGTATTTTATTTGGAAGCGTTTACAGCGTATGTTTCTATGTATCACTGCTTACAGATACATGAAAATCCGTGATTGTTATTAGGGGACTAGGTTGAAAATTGGTTGAAGATATGTTCATTTGTCACGCACATAACTGCTTTTGTTATCAACCTTTCAGTGATCAAAATTCTTTAAAAGATTTTCGTGATAAGATATATAACCTGACACAGAACTATTGCAACATTAAGTAAAATATCTTCTTTGTGAGATAAGAAATTAAGCAATAAATGATTGTTTATTTTCTTGTAATGGCACTGCGTCTGTGTATGTATATATACATATTCCCAATATTTTTCAAAACTGCCATTGTAAAGCCTCTGCTGCAGGAACCAACATTAGACCATAACGATTTAAAGAACTACCGCCCAGTTTCTAATCTCCCATTCATATAAAAAATCTTAGAAAAGGTTGTTCTATCCCAACTTGTATCTCAGCTAAATTCAAACAGTCTTTTTAGCAATGTACAATCTATATCGCCCTTCTGATAGTACCGAAACTACTCTTCTGAAAGTAGTTAATCACATTCACTATGCGTTGGATAGCGGAAAGATTACAGTCCTCACCCTCCTTGATTTGTCTACAGCATTTAACAAATAGACCATGATTTATTACTTCACCGTCTCCAGCATGGATTTGGCATTCATGATACAGCCTTAATGTGGTTCAAGTCCTACTTGGTCAACAGTACACAAATTGTATCTGCAATGGAATAATATCAAGCCCAGTTAATATAGGTTGTGGTGTTCCACAGGGGTCTGTTCTTGGACCTGTTCCCTTCATTCTATACACTCAAGTGTCATAGATCATCATCCAGTGTCTCACCAATTGTACGCTGATGACACCCAAATATACAAATCTAGCCACCCAACTGAATGTGATGCTACCATCCAAGGTGTAGAGAGGTGCATTTCTGATGTGAAATCATGGATGACATGTAACAAGCTGCAGATGAATGATGATAAAACTGAGGCCATTCTGATCACAACACAGAGAATTTCTCATTCACATCCTTTACCTCAAACAATAAATATCAGCAACACCAACATTAAATTCACACAGTCAGTACGAAAGCTAGGTGTTACTCTGGACAGTATTATCACATTGCACCAATATGTCATGAACATATGCAAGGCTGCCTATTGTGAGCTGAGATGCATCAACTCAATTCGCAAATATCTTTCAGTTGATGCCACTAAAACACTTGTGTGTTCATTAGCACTTGCAAGAATGGACCATAGTAACTCAATTATGTCTGGTTCATCTCAATATCTACTCAAGAAACTTCAAAAATTTCAAAACACAGCTGCTCGTATCATACTTAGAGTACCACGATCAGAGCACACCTGCCCGCTGCTATGTATCCTACACTGGCTATCCATTTGATCCAGAATCAAACACAAAAGTTGTTTTCTGTGCTACGTTTCACTGTCGGACTCTAGTCCAACATACGTATCCGATCTCACCCACGTGTATACACCAGCAAGATACTTATGCTCCCCTTTTGACAATCGTATACTCATTATTCCCACTATGAAAACAAAGTCATATGGACAGCGTTCTTTTGAATACCAGTGTTTTAGCAACGTGGAATGAATTGCCTACTAAACTTAGACACAAAGACACAGTGATCCCATTCAAGAGGGCTCTCAAAACTCACTTATTTCGACTGCAGGTAGAAACTTAAAAACCTAATACTGTTTCCTACATTAAATATTTTCAGCATGTTTTTTGTTTTTCGTAATCATATACTTATATGTTTTTTTATGTTATAGGTGTTGTATAATGTTGTGAAGCGATTAGAGCTTCTAAAGATTAGGCGCTATACAAAGTCCTCATTATTATTATTATTATTATTAGTAGTAGTTGTAGTAGTAGTAGTAGTAATAGTAGTAGTTGTATTTCTCAGTAACTAGTCGGAATCATTATACCTTTACAGTGTAATATAACTGTATTTAAGCTTTGAAATCGAATTTCTCTGTAAAAGCTCTATGCACATTAACCTATGAAATTTTTTGATGGCATTCAAAATCCTCGGGCAAAATATTTTGAAACATGGATTTAATAGCTGATGCGGTCATCTTGTATATACAGAAAATCTCAACAAAATCGGATTATAAGAATATGTTTCTAAGAATTACGCAAAAACTAGCTTTTTCGGAAAAGATATTATTTTATGAAACATAATTATTTCCTGTCGTTCCAAAGTATTGTAGCGAAAGTGTCAAAATTTGCTCAGTGCCTTAAAACGTACGAGAAACCTACGCCGAGAATGGTAAACTTCTATGAAACGCAAGAGGGGCATCTGGAATACCTATCATTATCAATGTTTCTTTCATTGATCGTTTCTGTGATCTAATGATATTTTGTTTCAAATGCATCATTAACAACATCAACAATACAGTAATAATAATAATAAAAATATGAGTAATGAACATTAAATTGAATTTGATGGAAAATACGAGTACAAGACACGTGTGGTTGTATCATTTTTGTTTCTATGTATCAGCATTACGTGTGGAATTTCTACTAATGGTGAAGCTGCATAAATTTGTCACAAATATAATTAACTCGCTGCGAAGTTTACTGTTTCATTAAGGCATGATTGTTTTATCAAAGCAAAAATGAAGGTTTTGTTAACTTATAAATTCAGATCAATACCGGAAGTGAGATTTTATTGCATTTCGCCATGTGTGTTCGGAAATGGAATTTAAAGTGATGACGAAATTTCGCACATAAAACAAATATAGAACAAATCAAGCGCCTTTAATTGCAATCATTTAATTGATCAATATCAACATTTAGACGGACTTTTATCAATTAGTTTAGATATCTGATTGAGAAATACATCTCTGCAAACTATTTTAGAAAACAACTTTACTTTCATTTAACTCAATAATTATAATAATTTATCGTGATCCCTGATGACGTTTAGTGATTTCCGAAACATAATGGATAGCATTTTCAGCAAAGTCGAAACATATGTGGAGCCATGTTTTGGTTGATAGCAAGTTATTAATGAATCAGGCTCGCACAAAAAAGGAAACATTTCATTGCTTCCGTCAATTTATGTCAAATTCATTCGTATTCCTTAGCTGATCATGCAAATAGTTTAACAATTAAAGAAACGGTAATTTTTGGCAGGTCTACTCTATTTCAATGGATTAAAAATGTGATATTTATCTTAAAAATAGCTTACATTGTATGGCGATACAAAATATTCCGATCTAGTGATGTAGTACATCGGTTTTACACGCTGTTGTTATGGTAATAACATCTTAGTTAAGGAGAAACACAATAGTGGGTAAAATATGTTTGGCAAATCTTAATTTCATTGCAGGTATTGCAGTGTCCTCTTGTAATTCATACTAGTTTAAGTCCATCTCGTGACTTACCTCTTGTATGGTATTTTCCAAACAATACCAACAAACATATCTTCATTAGAGTTTACATAAATTTGTAAACAGTAATATGGTTTTGAATGATCTTAACAAAAAGTGTGTTATGTTATTTTGTAATCAGAATTAAAGATTCTCTAGAATATCATGCATTTTCACTGATTTTGGGGAACACGGAGGATGACAAAAGCTGATATTTGCATTATCAAGGCCTGATTTAACATACACACTCGTATATCATTTCTAGTCAGGATCACAAAAGTTGAGATATTACCTCTTGTGATTAAAAAGCATCAAACCACTTTGCCTGTAAACCATGTTAATTGAGAGAGACACACAATACAAACCAAATCACATCTGACAAGTGACGAAAGAAAAGTTCTGAAATCAGTGATACGCAAAACGTTTCGTGTGAAAAGGAAGTTTTTCTCATATTGGCTAGGACATCTAAAGACGTTATGAAGTACGACATCTGGAAAATAATAAAGAATGACATTTAATGTTTGAGAAAAAATCACTTATGATAAGTGGGTATAAGTGATTTTGTCCGGCTCCTTGATTGTTATGCCTTTGACTGAGTTATTTACGAGCGAGAACAAGTATAAATCCTGACAGGACCCAATAAAATTCTTTAGAAACTATTCAATGTATATTTATATTTATTTGATAAAAAGAATATTCAAAATACTTTTGATTACAAACATGTACTTACAAATCAAGTACTTGCCCCATATTACAATACCCCGTATACATTGATACCGCTAGGGACAATCAATGGTATGTGTGTGTCTGCGTGTGATATAGAGAGAATACAACCCACTCCGATTAGCAGTTACAAGTATTGGTTTATACGAATCAAGACCTACAATGAAACGTTTCACAACCATGTACATCAGATAAAAAGGCACACCATATAACTTGATATTGTCCCAACACACATTGAAATAGTAGAACAAGATTGCAACAGTATAAAAGGAAAATTAATAAAATTGTTACTATTATGAATCTCGCCATTATACTATATAATGAATTTATGAGACACTGTTGTGATACTATTGAAGCTGGTGATTTTGTTCACTTACAGTTACTGGAACCATTGAGCAGACTCTTCCAAGTGAGCAATTATGATTTTTGCAATCAGATATAAATAAATAACATCCAACATCAACAACTCGTGTACACTTTGAAATTCAGATAATTTCCTTTCATCATTCATATGTTCTGAAAGCGCAAATTAACACAGAGACATATGTGTTATATGTTCGGACTGTCAGGATTAAATAAGTCAACTTTCAATCAAGTATTTAATCTCTTTTCAATTTTAAGCTTATTATATGTACATGATTTATATTATATGTAACAAAACTTTACCTATGCACATTATCGAGGACTCACATATCCTTCAAAATATTCTGAGATTTTACATTAAAGGTAGTATGTGTTACAGCAGTGTTATTTGTTGTATTGAGCAGAGTGTGGTTGATTAAAACTTTTGATATAGTGAAATAGATGGATATAAATGAAACATATAATTAACATTTGTTCAATCAATGGACTTTCATTTTGAGACAAAATTATATTTGCAAAAGTGTTTCGAAGTTTATTATGAAATAGGTTTTTAGAATATTGCCTAATAGCATAATAATTCAGCCAGTTCATCCATGAATATAAAGATGTAAAATAAAGTTAGCTGTACATATCGTGCAATCGGTACTGTCGGACGAATATACAGAAAGACAAATGGACAAACTTAGGTGAGAACGGTTAAAAGGATGGCAAATGAACATTAGGGTACACTGATACAAGCAGTGAGAAATGAGCCGGGATGGAATACATAACTAGGAATCATTGAAAACAAACCCTATTTGATTTTACACTTCACTGAAGTAAATCGATGTAGAATATACTTATTGCACATTGACAACGGAAGGTAGATCACTTAAAACTTCCCTAGAGCCATTCCGCTGAAACAGTTACCGAAAGTAAGATAATAATACAATCAGAGGAGGAAACACAACAGCACATTTAACACGACCAAGCGCTGTTGAAATAAAGAAATTAGTAATTGTATTATGTTCCAAACATTACAAAGCACATTCCTACTTTTTACGCACAAATAAAAAATCATGGTCTTCAAGTACCTCGTCTAGCCAACTCATGATTTTTTTTTTTAGCCTCGTCTAGCCATTAAAGGAAGAACAAATATTCAATAGAACGTCGTTTGAACAGCACACCTGAACGAAAGGTCATAGTCATAGTCCTAGTCCAACGTCCGCTCCGTCCGTCAGTCGCGTTCTCATCAGTAACACGCCAACGCTTAGCCGTTATGTTATGCCGGCCGTGGACGGCCGGCATAACATAACACTAAGCGTAGGCGTGAACTCGCTCACGCTCCTTCCGTCCTACGCTTACGTTGTCCACGTCCTATGACTAGATAGCCACATTATCAATCAGGCACGCCACGCCATACAGCATAAGGACGTGGCCGTGTTGTTATTGTGTCTATCTAGTCATAGGACGATTTAGTATAAATAGTGGAAGTAGTCAGTACCCTTATCATTTAATTGCAAGCCGACAATATGGAAGCATATTATAGTATGACGGTCTTCGCATTGGAAGGATTCCAACCCGAAGACATTAACATCAGGCAATATACCGATAAGAAATTCAACACTACAAGTGATAGTCCAGCAGTCCAGGAACTATGTAGTTTCATTAACAAGTGGGAAGAAGTGGCCGTGTATTTTCATCCAAAGGATAATTCTGAACTTTGTCCTTTCACACAGAATGACCATTATCATCTAGTCATTCAATGTGAAAGTCACATCAACGGCCACAGAAGATACAAACATCTGAAAGAAGTCTTAACTGCCAACCATTGGGGTTGCAGATCGTTTCAAGTTCGAAACTTGAAGAACTTTTTCAACTATCTAAAACAGTCACCACGAGAATTCATTGGAGCAGTGCCTGAAACCCTGTCCAAGTATGTTGCCCAAATAACAGAAGAACCAGTAGCTTTGGAACCTACGCCAGGAAAGAAACGTAAAGCTGAGGATAGTCCTAGTCCGGACAAGCCAGCTAAACTCGCTACTTATCATGCTCAGTCTCAATATAGATACATTATTGTTGGAATGTACTGTCAATGATAAAGTGAAATAACCAATTGATGTTTGCACGTTTTGTTGTGGTTTCTGGATTAATGAAGTTAAAAGGATAGTGCATAAAGAATGTATGAATGGTTTATTGTATCTGCAGTCATATTCATAATTATCATACGCAGAAAATGTTTAAAGTTATTTTGTTGTTTCAGGAATCACTAAATTGTTATAAACGTTCCAACAGAGATTCCAGCAGGATGTTATACAAAATACTGTGATGTCCCATTACGATAGAATACTGTATTTAAAAATGCACTGCATATAAATCAATACCGACGCATTGCCCTTATTGCGCTGCGTAGTAAGGTATGCTAACTAGAAGCATCCAAAAATAATGGCAAAATATAGTCTATTAATCAATCATACACACACTGCAATTTAATGTTTCGTAATAAGAACACTTGATGCCTATTAGAAAAGGAAAATTACTATTTAAAGAACTAAAAATATTAACTGCTACATAAATTCGTCTGGAGACTGAGACAAATATTTGTGGACCAAGGCTTAAAAGGTAATGATTTGAGAGACGAAACGCAGACCGATGTACATAATGATAAACTAATCGAGAAAATATAGCTGAATTTGAAAAACAGAAGACCCAAAACATAAGTTTAATTTTGGGAAGGCTAATGTGGCCTATGGCATTTACAGGTACACCTGTCTTGCCATGAATGTATTTTAAAGGATGCAGATAAACTAGTTAATCGATTTATATCTGAACGTTCAAATTTGTATTGCTATCATTCAAACAATTTTTTTTAAAAGCAAATAGACATTGTTAATACTTATTTAAATATTCAGTCAAGATTTATGTCTAAGTCTGGAGAGTCTTGAGAGGGAAACAATATTGATTACCATTAATGGAAATAAAATAAATTTGAATTAGCAGCCATATTTGTTTCTGTTTCATTTTTAAAGTCCTCCAGGATGAGTAATTATTTTTCCTTCATCCACCGAAATTAGTTTCTAGAAATTGATAAGGTAGGAAGCATGACTGAAAATAGAACTCAGACCTAGTAATTATGTGTACCATACATAATATTCTTTATGTAGACTGAATATCTTACCATCGATCAACAGAAGTGAATCACAAGCTACAATTTAAATTGGCATCACAGTCAGCAGTCAGTTTTAGTTGTCTTTATTTATTAAAGTAGTGACAGTTTAAGACATTTTTAAAGAACAAATTATTTAAGTCATATAAACAAATATTTGTTCACTAATCAGGAAATCAAAGAATGAGACATGCTCTATACATAATGTGTTGTCATATAATGATTGATTGATTGATTATATTTTTACGGCGCATAAGTACAATTAGGCTATTTAGCGCTATAACAAAAGGTCATATATAGGGTTATTTAAAAGTGATAAAAGGTTTCGTATCGACCAGCGATATAAAACCAAAGAGGTGAATGTAGAAAAGGTAATAAATAAAGCTTCCCGATCGCTGGGGATTGTAAACGGTGTATCATAATTATGACAGATGAAAAGGTGTTGACTGTATACGGTATTTTAAAAGATGGTTCTTTAGTAAGGGCCATTTTAGCATCGCATTCCGCATTTTCGTTACCTTTAATACCAATATGGCTAGGTAATCAACAGTATATTATATTATGGGAGACACTCAGCTCGGTATTTTTGATGAGAATGTTTTTCAATAATGAATTCTCCAGTTTTCTATTGTGTAGTGACTGAAGTAATGATAGTGAGTCGGATAAGACGATGCTGTTTAAAATATGTTTATTTTCTGTGTCACGGAATGGTGTAAATGTTGTTCATTAAATGCATGTACTTGGGTTTCGTTCTTTTCGCTGTACAACGATACCCGAGGGTGATTATATATATGGTCTATTGTATTTCGAAATCGTGAGTACGATTCGTCCTATGCCACACGTGCAAGGTGCTTTCGATACGGCAAAACGAAAAGTCTAAAGGTATAAATACGTTTTGCATGTAAAGGGTCTTTACAATACTAATGATTTTGTCAGCAAGCGGCCTGCTTAAAGGATTCGCACAACTCCAGCTGTACGGGTAGGTAATTTTTTGGTCTTAAGTGATAACTAGTGTATTACCATATTTACCTATGCAATGTTTGTTATATAGTTTTCTTTATACAGCATAATGCGTGCATTTCTTTTATTCTTGTTGCAACGTAGCATAGGATTTATATTGGTAATGTAAAGCTACATTTTTTTAAAGAATTGTTTACTATAGTCTTATCGAGCAGGGTTAGGTTTACTATTAAACTTACCATTTTTTAATTGCCATAATAATATAATCTTTATAACTTACCATGTATAACGTCCTTACGTTATTATGTCTGTATCAAGTTTAGTACACTGTATCGGGTATATTTTCAGCTGTTTTGAGGGTAGGAATATCCGGGGTGTCCGGTGTTGTCTGAAAGTAGGAATATCCGGGGTGTCCGGTGTTGTCTGAGGGTAGGAATGTCCGGGGTGTCCGGTCTTGTCCGAGTGTAGAAACGTCCGTTTGTCCGGAGCGTTTAAGGTGCCGGAGTGTCTAATGTCTAGCGTCCGGAGTGTCTAATGTCAAGAGTGACTAAGGTGACCCAGCTGAAGAGCCGTCAAAGGACCAGGGTGTCCGGAGGGTCTAATATTTTAAGTGTCCGGAGGGTCTAATGTTCCGAGTGATCATAGTATTCCGCGGGTCCGGAGTCTATAGCAGTTGTGAAATTGATTCGTAGGAGCTGTGGAGCGGATATGGCGCACGGGTAACGGAGTATATCTCCATATATGTATTTAATTAGCTATAGGCTAACTTTGGGTTAGTCTGACCCAGTGTATCATTCAGGACTGGAAGGATATATTGTATATCCGTTTTTGTGTTTAGTGACATAATTTCGCTACCTGAGCGAATACATTTTTTACTATGTGTAAAAAAAACTTACATCGTTTACTATTGAGTGAACTATATTCATCTTTCCATTTTTGAATCATTTGTGAATCATTTATTCTGCGTTTTAGTGTTACTGAACTAATTTATTTGTATTTTTTTCCATCTTTGAAACTGTGCGTTTTTATGTTAAATAGATCCAATATCTGGATTATAAATACGCACACATCTTCATAATCTATTGCTTTATAAATCACCACATTAAACCATATATATCTGTGTCGTCAAAACGTGTTCTGTTGTCAATCCGAAATATCCCACCGGGTTATCTTGTTACATTCTATATGTTGCAGAGCAAGGTCTATAGCTCTGATTTCGGCTGAAAAAATTGATGTTCCCTTTGGTAAGCGAACTTGTGTGATTTCCACAAACGAACGCTGCAGCAGCCTTTTCCTCATTCTTTGATCCATCGGTGTAAAGTCTTGTGTCGTTTTTCAATTGGGTGAGGAGTTCATGGTAAGAGTTTTGGAAGACAGAAGGGTTTGTCTCGGATTTTTTCGATCGTGTAGCATAAAAAGTACTTATGGTTGTTTAAGTAGCCAGGGATGTATTTTGGAGACTGATGTTTTCTGAATTTTAGGAAGAATACTTTTTGTACTGTCAAGGCTGGATGATATTCTAATGCGAATTGAAGATATTGCATTTGGTTTATTTTCGTATAAGGTTTTGTTTTTGGGTTGAAAAACAGCAGACAAAGCAAGATTCAGAGGTTTTAATTTTAATTTGAGAGCATACTGTGCTGAAAGCATTTATCTACGATATGTGATAACGGTGGTTCATTCGCTTCAGCAGGTAGGCTTTCACACGGGGTGTTTTAAATCGTGTTCCCTGAATATGAATTGGATCAGTCATTTTAAGATATGACTTTCTGGCTGAACTATACTCAACGGATCCATAGTCCAGTTTGGAGCGAACAAACGTTCTATATAAATTCAGGATAAAGTTTCTTTCAGCACCCCATTCAGTGTGCGCTACTACTTCAAGTAGGTCAAGTGCTTATATGCAATTATGTTTCAAGTTACGTAGGTGTGGAATAAGAAACCTTTGTCAAAAATAATACCTACAATTGTTTCTTCAACAACTGGAATTGGTATTCATTCCAGCGTGAGGTTAGGTTCATCGTGGTGTCATCGTAACTGACAGAAATGCACACATACCGCTTCTTATTTCGAGTACGTGAAGCCGTTCGTACTAGCCCAATTTGGAATCTTGTTTATTTTTTTGCTGTAGTTGTCTTTCAATTGTATGCATGTGCTCTGAGCGATAACATATTAGAAAATCACCAACATATAGCGAGCAATCTAAACCAGGAGTCAAACACTTGGGGATGCTATTGATTTTGATATTTAAATGCATCACAGATAAAATGCTGTGCTGGGGCATACTCGTATCTTGCTCGTGCATATCAGAGAGTTGAGCCCACTCGTACCTTGAATTCTGTCTGAGAGAAAGTTGGATATGAAAAGTAATATTCGGCCTTTTAGACACAGATCGTGCAGGTCATTTCGTTTAGTATCCCGTACCTCCATGTCGTGTCATAGGCCTAATACATATTCTTTCTTGATAAATGCGTCGCGAATAAATGTTTCCAGTCTATCCAGATGATCACTGGTGCTAAGTCCATAATGAAAGCCACTTTGGAAAGGATTAATTACATTGTTAGGTTCCAGGTACCATACAAGCAGAGAATTGATCATTCGTTTCATTGTTTTGCACCTACAGCTTGTGAGTGCAATAGGTCGATAGTTGGTAGGATCTTCGCTATCTTTACCGGGTTTGGGAACTGGTATTACTGTTGCTTCTTTCCAAATCTTAGGTACATTACCAGTAATCCATAAATCATTGAATAGTTTCAAAAGAGATGTTAATGATGATTCTGGAAGGTGTTTTAAAAACTGGTAATGTATTTCGTCAGGCCCAGAGGATGTATCATGGGCCTTGTATAAAGCATACATAAGCTCTGATAGTGAGAACAGTTGGCTCAAACTTTCCCAGTTGTTGGATGTTAATTTAACGTGACCTTTCTTTTTGAGTTTTCAATTTTTGGAAGTCTTCAGAATAATTTAATCATGAGGAATTTTTAGAGAATGTGTTAGCAAGAACATTTCCTATGTCAAGTTTTGAATTAGGTTGTTATTGTTTAGTTTCATATGTCGGAGAGAATTGTTTTCTCTTTCCGTTTATTTTGCGGATCGTGTCCTAAACCTTTTTAATGGAAGAAGCACATTTCTTCCATGATGCTCGTTTACTTTGTTTGATTGTGCGGACGTCGGACGATTGTTACATTTTTTCAATGCTTCTCAGGGTTGTCTAATGGCTTCCGTACACTCCTTAGTGACCCAAGGGTTTGGTTTTACAGTTTGGTGAGGACATGGGAATGGATTCTTCTGCAATCTCGGTTAAAATAGATGTAAAATGTTGAATAGGGTCAGTAAAATTGAAAATTATATCCTGATGCAGCCTAGGTTTACAGAGTGTTTTAAATTTAGCCCAGTCGGCCTTCTTTAAACTCCATTTTGGAATTACACCATCAATTGAAGGATTGATATTTACAAGAGAGATTGGAAAGTGATCACTGCTGTGAAGGTCATCAGCGACCTTCCATTCATAGTCCAAAAGTAGCGAAGGAGAACAAATTGTCAAATCGATGCACGTGTATGCACAAGTTCCTGGGTGTAAATCGGTCTTTTGGTGTTATATAGACACAGATCGTGTCCAGAAAAAGTCTTCAACTCTGTCACTTACATTATTCGATCCCCATAAATGTTATGGGCATTAAAATCCCGGAGTAAAACAAATGGCGTGGGAAGCTGTTGAACAATATTGCCTAATTCGTTTGGTATTATGTTAGTGTTTGGTGGTAAGTAAGTAGAGCAAAATGTAATCACTCTATGCAGAATGACGCTTACAGCAATGGCTTGCAAATTTGCGGTTAAAAGAATGACGCCATGAAGGGCTCTGTTGTCTAGAATAACAGAAACTCCATATGAGACCCTGTCAACATTTTGGAATTGGGTATTAAACAGGGAGTAATTTTTAAGTGTGATGTAATCTGTATTTTTAAAGGACATTTCCTGAAGGCATAATACTGCAGCATTAATGTTCTTTCAAAAGCAAAATAATATCATGGCAGTTGGTTTTAAGTCACTGACAGTTCCATTGTATGATTGTGTTCTTCATTATATGTTTAATTTGAAGATTGTGGAGCTAGGTAAGACCTTTCGCGGAGGAAATTTGTGCGGTTATTTCTCTGGAGGAAGTACGGGGGTGAATGTTTTGTTTGTGGGTCTGGAGCTACCTACCAGTGTCTTCTCTATCCATGTTCTAAATGTCTCCAAACCCGGTTATAGAGTTTGATGGGGTCATCTAACCCCTTTTGTTGCCTGTTTCCATGTGATTTGTTTATATTCTTTGGTGATTTCGGTGGTTCGGTTTGAATAGATACCGTGTTTTACTGTGCTTGGTAATGGGGATTGTTAGCGCTTAGTGTTGAATCGGGTGTTTCTCTTTGGCTTTGAGTGTCCTTTGTTGTTTTCGGATTGTTTTTGTCTACAGTGGAGAAGGATGGGCCAGTATGGGCTGTTTTGGCCTAAGCGAGTTTTCTGGTTTCTGGATAGGGAATATTAGATGTATATTTTACGCTCCGTATTTCCTTCTCCTGTTTCCAGATATCACAATCCTTGGAACTGGTGTGGTTATCCTTTCCATAGTTAACACAATGTGGAGTTGCTCTAAAATAAGATTTCTGATGAGAATTGTCTCCGCATCGGCCACATATTTGGCTTTGTGAGCAACGGTCTTCGTGATGGCTGTATTTCTGATACTTATAGCACCGAAGGGGTTTTGGATGTAGATCTCGACGGTCACTTGCAAAAAGCCAACTTTTACCAATTTGGGTACAGTCGGTTTTTTTGAAATTGAGTACAATGGTGTTGGAGTCATGCAGAGTATTATTACGTTTAATACGTATTCGACGAACTGCAGTGACACATTCCTTTTTCATTCCTTCATTGATATCTGTATCGGTTACTCCAACCAAGTCACGACAGAGAACACGCCTTTGGATGCATTGAGTATTGTGTGAGCGAATAAGGTCACTGGAATATCAAAGAAAGTGTTCGTTTCCTTGATATTGTCTGTCTGACCTCGTCGCTTGCACTCAACAAGAAGGCAACCCGATTTCGTTTTTTTTGTGTCGCATTTTGGTGTAAGAATTAATTCTGTGATTGTTTTTCGATCACAAACGGAGATAGTGATGCAAGCGGTTTTGTGGCATCTTTAGACTATGGCCATGAAACGTGGAAATGACTCCACACTACATGCATCGTCATCCGAGTCAGAGAGTTTTCGTTCGTTTGTGTTGATTTTTTGGGGGGAAATATCCATGTTGGTTTAATTACAATTCAGCATCCGTGCTCCACGCCCACCATGGAGCCCAACAAGAGGACACTTTTAAAGTGCCAGTGATACACAGATGTCATACTCAGTTGATACAATTACCTTTGAATGGCCCGTGAAGTGACCACCTTCTAGGATTGGTAGAAGGCGGTGGCTTAACGGGTCAATTAATACATAAGAATTTAATCAAAAATAAGGCATGTTGGTTATAACACTAATCTTGGACCAAATAATTTCGGTTTATCTATGAAGATGTTTTTATTTTTTCCCAAATAATCAATCAGCAAATAATCTTCCTGTTAAAATAGATGTAAGATAATTGACACATGCAATCCGTGTGTTGGTCTACGTTTATTTGGTTCCATAGTCTAAACTCTATAGGATTACCACTACTTGCTCTTAATATTTTTATCTAATCTGTGATGTGAGCATTGAAGCCATACCAAGCATAAACCAAAAATGAAATGTATTTGATACAAATCTTCAGAGAGCAAACATTTTCGGAACATAATTGATGCACAAGGACCCTAAAAACATCCTAAAATCAAATTTGTAGTGATGTTCGATATCAGTTTGTTCGAAGTATGTTTCTGACCCACCATGGTTTGGTAATTAGCGTACTGGCTGAAACGGATTCCCTGTACGAACTACACCAAGGGGGGCCTAGAGCAGGAGTATCTACCGGAAAATGGACACGAGGCTTGAAAGTGAGGCTTGGGTTATCCAAGGTATAAACCTGAGGCCATACTTTGCGTTAGGAAATATCTAATATCGAAGAGAAGCTACACACCTTCATGTACAGGGGAGTAATTTCAAAAAGTACTATTAATTCAATATGCAGCAGTCAATTTGTGACATGTAAAGAAGAAAATTGCCTATTTTGCATATATTTCTTGCAATTGTTTATAGTTATACAATCTTATTTTCAGTCTAAATGCTACTCTGATGTTTAATGAAGATCAGGGAAAAATCATGTGAGCTAGGGAATACATTTTGTTCCATATATTGTGACCACCCAAACTGGTGATTGGGCAAATCATAACACAGTGAAGTGTTGACATTTGCGATATTTGCAATATAAAATAATTTCAACGTTTGGCAATCTTTTTTAGTAAGGCGTAAATTATTTGCTGTGCATTAAGTGACCATGTAAAGACATAAAGAACGGCGACAATTCAGTCTTGCGAGAGTACAATATAATTTAGTTTCATTTTCTAATTTTCGTTGAAATTGCAGAGTTGAAGCCATTTATTCTAAAGAGACAGTACATTGCTGGACTAATGTGAAACTATCAAGGACTTTTATTTATTAATTTTGTTGGATTATTATGAAACATTCAAGCACATTTGTGACATTTAACTTTTATTGAATTTATCTTCAAGCAAAATCCTTTTGGACATTATAACAACGATTCTTCAGAAGTACTAGCACATAAACATATTAGAGCTTTGTTACAGGATAGGTTATTAGCGTTTCTGAATGAAAGAAATTCATGCCATATTGTAGGTTATTTTTAAATTTCATCACTCTGGTTGACCTTATATGGTAGGTAAATAAATTAACATTTTGGATTGTAGAATGTTTGTTACAAAGTTTGAGCCATTAGGACGTAATAATCCTCTTTGGAAATGGAATGAATCTGCACAAATCAACCAGCAATAATTCCGATTTATTTGTTATGTTATTGTCTTTAATCTACGTTAAAGTCTACATTAGTGTCACAGTTGTTTTCATTTAAATGTATGTTCTTTATTCAATCTTTTATATTTCTTCAGAGAGGTCAACTAACTGTACTGATAGTGTAAAGCTACTGCAACCTTCATTTGCGTCAACCACACTACAAACCTTCGTTCGCCTTGAGGTCCATCTATATTTTGAGCATACATCAGGGTAATAGACTTTCCTCTGAAATACATCAAAACTAACATATTTTAAAACTATCATCCTCTCCGATTCACTATCATTACTGTATTACCTCCACAACATGCACTCGGAAAACGGATTACTAGCCAATGCTCTCATTAAACATATTGATCATTATCATATACTGCAGGTTTCCCATTCGTGCTGATATCAACAGTAATGAAAGAGCAGAACGAAATGTCAATTTATCCCCATCTCTACAAACATTTGACGTTAAAATACACTGATGGAAAACCTGGAATCAAAACGTTATTTTTAGTTAGTTATACGCATCATATAATATTGCTTTGAACAACAAGCTCCGTGGGGTTAAACCCTACTCAGTTCAATAGCCCCCCCCCCCCCCCCCAAAAAAAAAGAATCGTCAATACTGTCGAAGGGGTCATTGCACGTATCGGAATCGGCCAAACTTACATAACCCACTCTTGCATACAAAATTGCGAAGATGCATTTATTGCAAAGTACTGACCTATGGATTCTTTCAATATCCTGCCTGCGTGGGATCTCTGCTACAATGCCCAGCACATGAATACGCTTACAGGTACAGCAAATGTGGCTTGGGTTTAAAATTTGTTTGTATCCAGTAAACATTTATTATTAAAGACACTATCTATACTGAACTGTCCTATGTCAGGTCAGACTATTAACAAAGCCAGTACGTAGATCAAGTAGCAACACGAAACACGTTTATTCAACATCAAAATCGACATGACTTCATCATTGGTTCCTTCATAAAATGGTGTGAAGGATTTTAGAGTAAATAAACATCAAACAGTAATTGTATGCTCTGATGCACATTTAAGGCTTTTATTTGCATATAAGTTTTTTTTTTTTTTTGATCATTTTGATGAACGTCTTCTCACTTTATTATAAACAGGAAGACTTTTGTAAACTACGTTCCAGACATTGTAGTATATCATTTTTGTAATTTAAGTATTGTTCGAGCCGTGTTCAACAACATGAGAAACAACGCAAATCTTGATAACAACTTCCACTCATATACCTCAAAGCAAAGTTTCAAACGATGGAAAGGTTTCATAATTTCACGAATCTGTTCTGTTTCACTGCGGTCAATAAACCTGATTGTTGTTTTGTATATATGGTTCACTCTCTGTAGGGAAAAAAGACACATTATTCAATCACAGGCTCAACAATTTTCATTCTTATTTAGGTCCAGTTCAACAACACATAATAAAAAGATGTATAGACTTTTCACAGTAAAGGGAATGGTAGCAAACGAAATTCTAACACTTTCTTTGTTCAATTTACAGACACCTCAGAAATGGGATGGCTACAAATCATGCATCGTATGACTAAGAGACGACCTATTTAGAAGCAGCGATACGTGGGATTTTCATAAGGAAAGGAAGTGAATCCTTAACATGGGTTGTGGGAGGAGAGGTGACATAGATGTTTATGGCAACAAGCAATATCTAAGTTATCTTAAGTTAAACTGTGTGGAGTAGTTTGGCACTGTGCTCTATTTCCTTCTTTGCTAAGTGCCGGGGTTTGTGAAACAGTATACGGAAGTAGGCTACATATACATCATCAAATAAAATTTGACTAGGGCTTTACCACTATACGGGAGTCACAAAGTTTCAATTTAGAAAGCAAGTTAATTTCCGGCGATAGTGCAGTATGTTTAATCAAGGTCAAACACACTCATGAAAAGAGAATGAATAAAATTAAAAGATTTAAACGTCCAAGGGATTGAAAAATCTTGTTTGCTTTAATACAGTACATATATGATTTGTCAAAAAATTGAAATCCGTTTAGTTTCACGTGTATGTGTGAAATAAGGAGCTGACATCCTAAAACAGCTATTTAACATAAGTTAATAAAAAGATTGTAGCCTATACATTAATTCAACATCTACAAAGATAATTATGCTGTAAAAAACATTCAAACTAAGTTATTGCGAATTGTAAAGGCAGACGTGCCATCTACACATAGCAATTTGCCATTTCTTAGTTTGCTTTTAAAAATCAAGACATGTGTGCCAAATATAATTCAAAAATATTACATGAATTATTTATCGCTAAGAATATATCAATTTACGTTCACGACAAAATAAAAGATACCTACTTAGAAATGTATGTTTGCACCAACAAGCTGTTTTTGTCTTGAGAGATTGATCTGATAATGCCCAGGGACGGATATATAGAAGGACAGAGTACATGAGTGCAAACGGATAAACAAAGAGACTAGACGATATCAGATTTTCCCTTCTGAACCAAGAGTGGGTATAACCTCAGGCAAGTAATAATTAAACCCACTAGAATATAACCTTCAACGAATAACTTCTTGTAGAATATATTATCACATAATCAAGGTCAAAATCACATAATCAAGTTCAAAGCCATACATTCACAATGTCTCATGGGTTCACTTAGTTAAACCATTATTAGAATGGAAGCAAACAATACATGCAACAAACACACCATTTTAAACGAAGGACGAAGTATAGTGTGTAGCGGTTGTGGTTGCTAACAATATTTAATTGAAGGTATGCTGACACGAAAATGAAACTAAATCACAATAGTTGTATCAACGGTCTCATGATCTCCCAGACATTATCTAAGCGTGACATTAGAATCACGTTCAAGTTCATGCCGGATTTAAGTCCTATAAATGGACTGCTAATCATAATTGTGCTGTATATACTGCAATATAGTTTTATACATATAATGGATTTTAACAATTCTCCGTTTAAATATTTGACACAAGATTGGTATTTTTATAATGATTCGTGGACAGTCTGCTTCTGAAAAGAAATTTGTTTTGGAATTGTCTGAGTCTACTTGACTGACTATTGTTTACATGTCCATCATAAAGAGAAGACAATCGTCACTTGCTATTGTAATCATGTTGTTCAATTTATTTGGCCTCATATTTGCCAAATCAGATGGGGTTGATATAGTATCTCGTCACAGATTTCAATTGATGCATGTACATCTCAAAAAACAGTGTCAATTAAGTTCATTATAAGTTTGTAGTCATTTCAGACCTCAGCATTTTGTATATTGGTATTTTGAAAACAATCCATATCCTTCTCAAAGCCATTGAGACTCTATTCATTTTAGTGAAACCTCATTGCAAATAAACTTACTAGTAAACGTCCTCAAAGTAGATGAGGCATTCACACACCTGATACTGTTGGATATAAATGGCCCCACAATTATTGTTTTCAGTAGGGTTTTAAGTGGGAAAAGGAACAATGGCAGATTGAATTTATTTTCTTGCTGATAGGTTTGAATTGTCCTTGCTGCTGTACTAAGTAACCTGCAAAGTATTTCGAGAACTCAGCCAACAGGTTCGAACATTTAGTACCAAATGGATTTCACATTTCAACAATGATTTCGGCAAGTGCTTCAACATGCTTGAAATGTATGTTGTGCGCTTTTGGTTGCACCTAGATTCACGTGCAATTATGTTTTTAAAGATTTTAAACTAGTGCTTTGTCAAACGAGACAGCTTCACCATTTCTGACTGAGTTAACATCTAGCGACAAAGTGCTCTCTGGTTAGCAGTAATGCCGACATCTTCACCATCAGTCGATATTATTATTAGGGTTATGAAACTAGTAAGTTGCATACGTTATAACTGGCCAAGTAATTTTGCCTCCTGTGATATAATGTCCTAGAAACAAAATGATTACTAATTGCATGATTGTTCAGGTTACGCTTTTGTACTACAAGCACTTCGGTTCACACGATACATTGTATATGTCATGCATATAGTATTTCCGCTTTTGCGGTTGGGGGGATTGAAGACTTAAAATCTTGTTGAATGATCAAAATAGATTGTCTTTACTTCTCTTACTATAATTTGTAATAAAGCACGATACCAATAACTATTATATAATTTCTTGAAAAGAACATCACACTAAAACAACATGCAAATATTAGATATAAAATGGCACATTCAAAACATTTGGGAAATGTGATCATGGTGTAGAATATCCCGAAAGCCATTTACATAGATATTATTGTAAGGGGCAAAGCAAACGGTTAAATAAACATCTATGTAGAAAAGCAAAAGGTGCATTACACTAAAAGATGATTGATGTAGATTTAATCAGACTCATTGAAAAGGACGGTTCAAGTCGTTTCGAGAACGGTCTGTTCACTGTATAATTTACTTCGTCTGAGCCACACAACCCTTCATCAACATATCAAATTCTTGGATTGTTTGCCTTCGTCATAACAATAAATATTATTGCCTTCCCTCATCAGCTGCATATAATGTGTCAATAATTTAAAAGTCTAAACAATTTAGCATTGCGCGTCCTGGTACAATCTTTGAAGACTGAGATAAAAGTACCGCATAGTATGTCTTAATTCCTGCGCATTTGTAAATGTTCCAAACGTCTTTGTAAAGGTTTTAGACCAAGGTTAATAACTAATTCAGAATACAAAGGTAATTAGATAACACACAAAAGTTTCATGGTTATATATGTCACTAGCAGTAGATTATACAAAAATGGATACTCAGGGGACACTCTTGGTAGCTTTTAGCTGTAAGACTGATTTTGAACAGCTATGAATTACAAAGTGAACCTTATTTAGTTTTGTTTTACACTGTTTGGAGAGAGAAATGAATGCAGCTTTAGAGATTTTTGTGATGTTCCTCTCTTTCTAATTTCTTTACAGGAATATTAAACTATGAGAAACTAAATGGAATCTTCTTTATCTAAATTCGTAACTGAAGCAATCTTCCCCCGTCTGACACTGGCGTTAACCATCACATTTTCATAGAATGCGCCACATGACTGGCTTCTCTGATGTCCTGTTTTTCTGGAAGATGAAGTATCCAAATCATTTCCAGCAAGGTCATAGCTCATGGATTGTGATACACTTGGACTTGTCAAATCTGAAGTAAAAATAACAAATAAAAGAACATATACAAGAAATGTTTGTAAATGATGTAATAAGGTCAACACGTTTCGATTTGTGTTCATCACTCCTCGGAAATAAGAATTATGTGAAACGTATTCGTATGGGTGAGAAGTACGCAAAAAGCATACTTTTAGATTCCCGAACCTAGACGTAATTACATCCTGCAATTGCTTCCGCAGCTGACATAATGTTGATGGCCAGATACATAACAGTTGAGCAGATTATCTTTGTAGAATGTGTTCAATGCACCTTGATTGGAATATCATGTTTATGTTTCCCGCAATGATGTTATGTATCTCCAGTATATCATGCCCCCGAGTTGATGAAATAAAAAGAAATGCAACTTATGTATAAGTAGTTCATGTCCAACAAGGTGTATGTTGCCACTATCAGTGGCGTAAGTACCTAAATGTAATAAAAACTGTAACATGGCAGTGAATATCTACTTTAATTACAGGCATACAACCTAAGATTTTGACTTTTTCTGTTCTTGTAAATGAATGATATTATGAAAAGTATAGTACAAATAATGAGGAATTACACGTCATTCAGCTTCATAAAGTGCACAACTGTCAGTTTAATCAATGCAAATGTAATGATTTTCTAGTCACGTATTCTACGGCTTGCTAATTAATTATGCGGAAACGGAATTTACCGATATTACCCGATGTCGCAAGTGTCACGTGAGTGTCAAGAAATATGGAAGTCGAGGTAAACATGTGTTTTTCTTTTGATGTAATTATTGCTTTATTCTTCATATTTCTTCGTCTGTCTTTCTCATTAGTTCTTTATAGTCACGCGCAATATATGTATTGATTATAGATTTCTCATTGTATATAATAAATTACAAGAAGTAGGCAAAAAAGGCAATATGATTGAGTATCATGACAATAAGGGGTTCCTTTAAGGGGCAATTCTTAAAATTCTCATTCCGCATTACTTGTCGTGTTTGTGAGATTGTGTGTTACTTTGCAAGATAAACTAAATAAAAAATATGATAATTCGTATCATTGCAGTCAGAACCGCTATTAAAAGATCTCGCTAAAGTCGCCTCTTTGGCTCAGAATGAAGTTGATTATCTTGTAAATTTGCATCACCACCTCAGGCTCACGTATCCGATACTCGATGTGATTTGCGTATGTTTTTATGCTTCAGTAATAATACTAATAATAATAATAGTGTTGTGGGCAAGCTCCATTCTAAATAAATATCCATTTCATGGCTTTGTCAGTTAGAAACATGTGGTTCATTGTTATGTGATAGAAGTATTAGCTTCGACAAAAGTGCAATTAAAAATAAAAATATTAGCTTCGACAAGAGCGCGGTTAAAAATAAATATAATACCCCCCCCCCATATTACATATGAAAAACTTGTAATTTTTCTGCCTTTTATCACATATGGTTTAATTATAGGTTTCTGATAACACTGAGTGAATCAGTATCTCAGACATCATCACTTCATAACAGTACTGACAGCCCAGACCAACATCAAGCAAGACATGTTTGAAGAGGTATTAGAGGAAGGGAGTCTACTAGAACGGGCACAGAAAGTGAGTCTAGTAGAAGTACAGGTAGGGAGTCAAGTAGAAGTACAGGAAGGGAGTCAGGTAGAGGCAGCAGAAGAGTTACAAGGCAAAGGAGAGGAAGAGGAAATCAAGGACCATCACTTAGCAGGACAAAAGTGACTACTACAGCTGAAGCCAGGGATCATCAGTTGAAGGTAAACATGTTTTTGTTACCCATTACAGTTAGCTTTTGTATTAAGACTTGTAAATTTATGATTTTTTTTTGGTCATTTTTTTTAAATTGTTGAATTCATTTCTTGTAAGAACACAGCCAAAATGACAAAGGAAGGAAAAGATAAAATTTAGGCTTGAATGTGCCAAAAACACCCCAACATAGTCTTTGAAGTGATAAATAGCTCATCAATGGAGCAACAATGATACCATCCAAGACCAAGAGGTGAATCACCCAGTTGGTGCATATGTAGTAACTGCTGTGAAATGCCAACTGATGATGAAAATCAGTGCTGCAAACAAATAATGCCAAACTGCTATTCAAGGTTTCCTGTAAGTAGTGTTTTGGTAAATTGTCATTGTAGTTCTACTTTCCATGAGTCTCGTTACTGTAATCTGATTTGATTGCCCATCCAGAGTTAATATTTTTGTTATTTATAATTTACTATTAGTGAATTAAGCAGCTGATTAAAACACTTGTTTATCATTATATGTTTGCTTCATTACATAACAGAAAAATCATTATTTTCCCACAGAACATTTAATGCTTTTATTTTTTGGAATATTTTATACTGACAATTTTTTATAATTTCTGCAGGAATTGGACCTGGTTCTTTTAGACAATCTTGTGCTCCTTGTTGCAGAGACGTATAGGCAATTTCGTTCTGGCAGCAGAAGAAGATAACGATTACAACTGGGGGTAAAAGGCATGCTGCTTATAGGCAGTTTATTTTATGGACTTATGGATACCTTGGTGCTGGCAACAGACTGTCATTCCAAGCTGCTGTGTATGGCGTATAAGGGATAAATACCCAGATTGTTTTGGCCAGTACTGTGGCTTTACTCAAGGAAGACTTGGGTGATCTTTCCAGTGATATGATGTGTGAATAATAGAATCTAAATTGGGGTTTGCACAAAGACAAGAAAATCCGAACACTGACTTAGATTATTTTTCTCACCCAATTTTTCCAATTAAAAGAACCCTGCAAGTTTGTAATACATGTATAGTTAGCAGATTCAACACATATTAGGCAAGTACTATTATTGCCTCTCACTTTATAAAATAAGAATAATTACCTAAATATAATATAGCTTTATATGCTGTTCTTAGAAAAAGGAAATAAAGAAAAGAGTTATAATTGTTACATGTTGGAAGTACTGCACAATAATCATTGGGAACAATGTGCTATTGTGTATAAATACAGCACATTGATACAAATATATGAATGAGGGCAATTGGGTGACCTGTCAACACTAATTACTCCAGTTCATGCATTAGAAAATAGAAAAATAAAAACATTTGATATTATTGCTGTATTAGGTCTCACTAGATAGTTTTATATTTTGACACCTTCCTAATTTTTAAGGTAGAAGGCATGAACCTAATCATCACAAGCATATCATTTATAAATTCACACAGAAGCTATATCTGTAAACAGGTCGAGATTTACTTTGAGTTAGGCTTGAAAATGGGTTGGCTTGTTGTTGACTGCCTTTCACAGTTAGACGAGCATTGGAGATAAAATGCGTAACTTGGGCTGCAAATGAGCAGCTGATTTGGCTTACGTATTTACATGTGTCTGCTACAGAGGTAAATATCTAAAAATCTAGATGGCTGAGGGCTGATGAAAAGTATGCTAATTTGTTATAGTACTATTGAACTTGATTCATGTATAAGGCACATACTGATTCTTTTAGCTGCCTTGTCACAGGAAAATATTCAAAATAGGGGTTGGTGGCAGTGTTGGTTCAGTACAAAAGCCACCAGTTGCAATAGGAATTAACCTGATTGCCTCAGTCAAAATCTCACATGTATGCTTTCTACAAAAATCATTAGTTTGTTTTTATTTGTATCTTCAGTGTAAAATTATTTTCATTTTTCTGCAATATGTCCTTGTCGGATGTAAATTCACCAGATAAACTGTCCAGTGAGACGTTATGACATTTAATTGAAGGATGTCCTTTAAAAGTAATAAGTAATTAATTAATAGCTTATATACTCCTAACTTTTAACTTTCAACAATTTGGAAAACATTCTATGGTATGCAGCAGCATGATACCGTGCAGTACAGTGCTTGGTGCACAGTTCTAAATAAGTATGTATGACTTCGAGGAGATTTTGAATTGATGACTTACTTAGAAATTTGAATTTTCTGTCCTGAAAAAGTGGCAAGTATAGCTATTACTAATGTAGTGGTATGCTACATAGAAATCTTGTGAAATAGCGAGTGCACAAGTTTTCATTTGCAATCTCAGATGGGGCAGATTCAGACGTTTGAAAAGTTTTGAAGAGAAACAAAAACAAGTTTGGCATAATACATTTCTGGTTGTTGCTGGCTTTGCAGTAGTTTTTGAGAGAATTTGTTTTGTTTTAAACAGTGATATGTATTGCCTGTGGGTCTGCAGTTCTGCCAAATAGATCAACCTCTTGTATGTGTATCTGTCTCAAAATATTTCGTATGGTGTGTTAACAAAGTTGGAGAAACTAAGTTGATTTATGAGCAAAGTTATTGGAATATGTAAATATGTGTGTGTATATATATATATATATATATATATATATATATATATATATATATATATATATATATATATATATACACACTCCATCTGGCAAAGCGGAAGACAACAAGGGATTTTCTTTTTAAAAGTAGACAGCCAGGCTGAGATAAGAAAAGCAACATTAGCAAAACTCCTAGATTTCTTGGTCACATGGGTGAGAAATTCTATTATTAGGCATACATCTTAATTTGTACTTGAATACATGTCCTTAAATATATTAGATATTTAGTACCTGATTTTAGATATTAATTTCTTGGTAGGATTCTCTTTCTTAGGAACTCGTGATTTTATTTTAAGTTGTATAAAGCATTTCTTTTGTATTATGCAATTTTTATTTTGCATCAACAAGTTTTGTTAACATTTTATTAGCTACCTATCTACCAAAGAATGATTATATGTATGGCTCTGTTTTAAAAGCACTGTGAGGAGACCATTTACTGGTATTATACAGAAAATGTATTTAAAAGCTAGGAAGAATTAAAGTTGACTAGCATTGTCTTGGGATGCAAAGGATGTAAGGCACAACAGTAGAGGGTGAACATGATTCTATTCTTGCATATACACATCAAGTCAAATGATAAATAACGCATATTCATGCTGAGTTGAGAAAGGAAAACTTATTGTAGTGTTTCATGAATACAGATCGGTTTGTAAATATCAACAGAACTACAAACACTATGATACTATTCTATCAAGCATAATACTGCTCGTTAACTATGGCAGTTCAATGCAAACAAAGTGGCTCTGGAAACTTCCAATAAATTTTTAAGACTAAAATAATAGCTCATCAAAAGCGACCTTGAATGCTATATCACATATATGCCTCAAATGCCATCTGATTACAACTAAAACAAACATACTTGACACCAATTAAAGCATCAAATTTTCATTTCTTTCAAATGTATTCATTCATCACAGAAATAATAATACCCTTTATATAAAAACCCTAATGAATGTACACAACTTCATATGCTGTAAAACTAACTGTTATATATTATGAAATTTACTAAACTTATATAATTACAAATGTGCACATACAGACATAACTTTAATTCAAGAGTATAGTCAGGTATCAAGAACTGATACATATCATCTAAGAAAACTCTTTCTCTTTCCACATTATAACTATTGCTGCTATATTATATAATTCTCAGAAGTTTGTTTCAAATTTATAGCTGGACCTATCTGCTGAAATTACTGTCATTGCATCCAGAAGTGACTTGTCCATCAATCTCCATCTTGCCATTAATGGAGTTATTTTACACAGTTTATACATTGTTCCAAAAAGTCATAAAACTGACTTTTATATGAGGAACTAGTCTACCATTACTATAACAGATTGATTACAGACATCCCAGTCCAAAATACTAGCCATTACATTGATGTTTTATTATCCTGTGTTGGTTTATATGCTTTTGACTAAAGTGATTACCATTTGCTCAATGACAAACTTTAGTAAATCACCTAAACAAACTACTACACAGAAACAGATATTGTACTTAAGCCCACCCCCATGTGTGTTTCGGATTCCATTTTTTTAATATTAGGGTAGCTGGTACTTATATATATAAAATGTATATGTAATTATGCACAACAAATTTACTTGAAGGAGTCAATGGTCACAAAATTGCTTGTCAGTATACCATATTTACCAAATATATAACCTGTTATGAGTAATGTGGATTTTATATATATATATATATATATATAACTTATTGTGATTGTTTGAATATAACTTATTGTGATTGTTTGAATGTGGTTATCTTTCTAATGTAAACCTAATACTATTGATCACTGTTAGTGCACGCATGCAGCACAAACCAACATTGATGTGATAGGCAAAGGACATTAGAGTTTCAGTTCATTATCAGTCAAATGTCATGTACATAAAGAAAGAGGGATACACGTTATTTCCATGAAGTGGCATTAGATTGAATTTCGATATTAGGTATTACTTAGGATGATGTATATTTGTGGCCAACATTCCGTACATGTAGAAACATCACATTTGTATATTAAATTTTTTTTATCATAATTTATATTTGTTGTTTATCAAGAAAATGAACATGCACATACATTTGGGTCATTTCATTATATCTGAGTAATTAAGCAAAAGCCAAATTATTCATCAGCGCAGTAATCTGTAAATGTGAATATGTGACGACTTCTACAATTTTTATTTTATTTTCTTTAAGAAATTCAACCCTTTTACAAAGCATGCCTTTTCTTAGTTTGTGCTTTTCCTGTCTGTCATTCTTTTGTCCATTCTTATGATGCACAAAATTTTTTTACTGGAATTTTCCATGAATATGTATGTGCTATACTGGGCTGAATGTCCAGGGCTGTCCATTCTACCATCCCCATAATACCAGGATGCAGTTCGAATTGGCCCTAAGTTTCATATAAGCATTTGTAATAAATAATAATAATAGCTATCTTATAATAACAACTGCCATGTTGTTTTTGAGTAACCAATCATCAGAGCTGGGATTAGCCTGAAATTAATGACTAAATGCTGAAATCCAGCAATCCCCACCTAAATTTCATTTTCCCACCTAAATTTCAAAATACGCTTACAAGACGATAATCAAATTTCAAATCAAAGTGTGAAGATGAGATAAGATACAAAATATTTTGTATAATGAATGTTAAGATATCCTGTGTAGCAAGGTAAGCACATTGAACATCTTGATTTGTCTTCGTTCATCTTAAATTTCTTTGAGCAATAATACTGATTACAATTGATATCAAAACCAAGTGCTGACCATGACCATAAAACAACACCAATCACTATGTTTCTTTACTTGGGTTGAAGGTGTTTTCATGATATTTGGAATTTTAAAGGACATGTATATCTTGGATATAGCTATAGGTTTCAGATAACTTTAAGGTTTAGCTATATTAACTGAAATTTGACTTACCAAGAATTACAACTTCCTTTCCAGGTAATGATTGTAATATGTGTTCCTGATGGTCAATCCAATATTGGTCAATGGATAGAATTAAATATGTCCTTTGCATTTTATGAAATGTCAAAACTTAAAATAGGTAGCTTCAGAAAGTTTAAAAACATGACAATATTCTGAAAGGTACTGCAAGACATTAATTAATATGGCAGATGCCAAAAGTAAATCACCACCATGTAGTTGCCTATTCAGCAGAGGCTGTGAACACCATTTCTTAACACAATGTCCATTTACACAAACCTTTAGATACATATAACACCTAATTTATTTTACATACCATGCAGAGTTTTTTTTTAGATATTTAGTGTGACAGTTTTGTGTACTTAATAGGGACTTCTACCTACCTACATTTTTATTTTTATTCTGCCATTTACTAAATTGGAACCCACTGACATTAACAGCTAACATATATGCATATACCAGTACAGTATGCATAAACAAGTCTAACAATTCAGGAACATTAGTTTATACCTTAACTGATATGATGACAAAATGTATAGTAATATAATGTGAGTAGCATCCTCCAGTTAGCAAACTCTGATACATTTCAGAGCACATCTAACAGTTTTGCTGGTAATGGAGTAAATGTATCTTTGTAAAAGTTAAAGAAATATTGATAAATCTGATGAATCTTAGAAGACTTAGAAGTGCACTGTAATAAACTATAAAAGTACTGTCACCAACAAAGTTAAAGGTATTTTCACAGTATGAATACACCAAATATCAAGTCCTTCTATTACTGGTTGATCACTACCATCATCCTCATTTGTGTCATCATCTTCTTTAGCATCTTGCAAACAAATGCTACTGTCTGGTCTTGAAGATAAAAATGAAATATTTATGACATTTCATAAAATGCTGTAAGAAGAGAAGGTTATATCGTGTGAAGTTTTAGTATACAAATCTAATATTTGTTGGATTTCATATGAATATTCAGAGATTCCGAAGAAAAACATTTCCAATGATATTATCAGGCAGTATAATAGTAGCTTCATTATCTTTTCACTATCTGTTACACACTTACATACATGATAACATTTTAATCACATACAAATTCTTTATTGAAAAGATACTAAACTTTTCATTACCTGAATGCAAGATTTAAACTTGGCTTATAATCTTCATCTGACATATGGTCATCTGCTTCAAAGTTACTCTCAGAAACTTCCATTGTAAGACCAGAAAAAAAAAACATAATAATATTCATTCCCCTCTCTCATACCAAACTTTCAAATTTTGGTAGGTTGGTAGGAAATTTTTAGAAATTTTTGTGTGTGGGAGAAAGCGCATCAGGTATGGGAAAGTTGTTACTTTCAAAAGAAAAAGTATGATTATAAAAAATAAGAAAAATATAATTTTGAGTCAGTGGCTGTTTAGATCAACTGGACAGGTAAGTGAGAAAAAAATTCTTCAGAGGCCATCTATTTAGTATGTACGCAAAAATCTGGCAAAGCTTGGCCCCTTCCCCCCCATCCCTGTACACATGCATACCTTTTTACACACACCCCACCTGCGTATGTACGCTTGCCGCACTACCACCACCCAAATTCTATAGAACGGCCAATATTTAATCCATGCAGAAATGATCAAGGATTAATAATTTTAATGTGTTTAATAAAACAGATAGTCCACTAACGTTGAATGTCTGGCTGCATGAAAGTAATAAGCTGCGTAACTTTAACAAGTTTGTCAAGTGTCCGCTATAATTAAAAACACTGACTGAACCCTGTCAAACAGGTTCTATATTAGACAAATTGTTATCGAGGTCCCCCCCCCCGTTTCCTCTGCATATGTACATATCAGTAGACACCCCCCCCCATGTGTATGTACTAAATGGATGGCCCCTATCTATGGCCTTAGTGTGGTTTGTGTTTATAATACAATGTATTCATTTCCTTCCTATGACAGTCATCTTCGTGATTTCAATTATGCATCTATAATAATACTATATTTAAGATATATTGTAATTACACATTTGTAACTTGTAGGGAAAAGAAAGCTTTTGTAGGAGCAACTTTCTCATCCATACACAAATACCATCCACTTGTATATATATATATATATATATATATATATATATATATATATATATACCATTGTTTTTAGTTAGGTTACATATATCATGCATGTGTCACAATGGTTGTTTTTTTAGTGTACTACACAAATACTCTCCTTTTATGTATGTATCACAATTATTGTTGTTAGTATACTTGCTTAAATGGGTTGATAAAACTTGTAGACTTTCCCATCATAACACTTTCCTTCTCCTGAAATTCTTCAACTCCAGACAAGGCTGAAACACTAAAAACAATATTTTGAAATTAATAATAATAATAATAATAGTAATGAGGACTTTGTATACTGCCTAATCTTTAGAAGCTCTAAGCGCTTTACAACATTAGACAACACCTATAAGATATAAAAAAAACATAATATGATATGATTACAAAAACAAACACCATGAAATTAGAAAACAAAAAAACATGCTAAGAATATTTAAGGTAGGAAACAATTTTAGGTGTTAAGTTTGTTCTTGCAGTTGAAATAAGTGAGTTTTGAGAGCACTCTTGAATGGGATCACTGTTTCTTTGTGTCTAAGTTCAGTGGGCAATTCATTCAACTTTGCTGAGCCCTGGTATGCAAAAGAACGCTGTCCGCATGACTATGTTTTCATAGTGGGATTAATGAGTATACGATTGTCAGAAGAGGAGCGTAAGTATCTTGCTGGTGTGTACACATAGGTGAGGTTGGATAGATATGTTGGACTTGAGTCCGACTGTGAAATGTAGCACAGAGAACAAATTTTGTTTGATCCTGGATCGAATGGATAGCCAGTATAGGGTACAGAGCAGTGGGGAGGCGTGATATGATCATGGTACTCTAAGCATGATCCGAGCAGCTGTGTTTTGAACTTTTTGAAGTTTCTGGAGCAGATATTGAGATGAACCAGACAGAATTGAGTTACAATAGTCCAGTCTTGAAAATACTAATGAACACACAAGTGTTTTAGTGGCATCAACTGAAAGATATTTGTGAACTGAGCTGATGCGTCTCAGCTCAAGATATGCAGCCTTGAATATGTTCATGACATGTTGGTGCAATGTGAGAGTACTGTCCATAGTAACACCTAGGTTTCGTACTGATTGTGTGAATTTAATGTTGGTGTTGCTGATATTTATTGTTTGAGGTAAAGGATGTGAATGAGAAAGTCTTTTTGCAGTGATCAGAATGGCCTCAGTTTTATCATCATTCAACTGCAGCTTGTTACATGTCATCCATGTTTTCACATCAGAAATGTACCTCTCTACACCCTGGACGGTAGGATCAACTTAAGTTGGGTGGCTAGATTTGTACATTTGGGTGTCATCGTCGTAGAATTGGTGAGACACTGGATGATGATCTATGACACTTGAGTGTGACTGACTCTATAGAATGAAGAGAACAGGTCCAAGAACAGACCCCTGTGCAACACCACAAAATAGATCAACTGAGCTGGAGTGTATTCCATTTGCAGATACGATTAGTGTCCTGTTAACCAAGTAGGACTTGAACCACAGTAAGGCTGTATCATGAATGCCAAATACATGCTGGACATGTTGAAGTTATATATCATGGTCTGTTGTGTCAAATGCTGCAGACAAATCAAGGAGGGTGAGGACTAATCTTTCCGCTGTCCAACGCAGAGAGAATGTCATTAACTACTTATAGAAGAGTAGTTTCAGTACTGTGGCATGGGTGATATGCAGATTGTATGTTGCTAAAAAGTATGTTTGAATTCAGATGAGACAAGCTGGGATAGAACAACCTTTTCTAAGATTTTTTATATAAATGGGAGATTAGAAACTGGGCGACAGTTCTTTAAATCGCTATGGTCTAGTGTTGGTTTCTTCAGCAGAGGCTTTACAATGGCAGTTTTGAGAAATGATGGGAATTTCCCGGATGAGAGAGGGGTATTAATAACATCGGTTAGTGAAGGCAATACTGGATCTAAGCACTCAAGTAGCAGTGATGTTGGAATTGGATCAAGTTCACATGACTTTGGTGCACACTTCATCAGGATTGTTTGTACGAAATCCATAGAGACAGGTTCAAATGCTTCTAATGGTTGCCTCTCAAATTCTGTATGCCAACTGTATGGTGACGACGAGTCAATTGAAATTTTGGTGTCAAGCTTATCTTTAATGGTTTGTCCTTTGTCATGGAAGAAATTCGCAAACACGTCCGGAAGGTTGACTGGAGAGAAGGTAGTTGGAAGTGGTGTAGATTTGTTCCTTGACATTAGCATGTTAGTAATCTCGAAGAGCTCTTTGCAGCTGGAACTTTCCATGATCTTAGAAGTGTAGTGGGCTGACTTCGCTGCATGGACTATATGACATTCTTCTTAGCGGCTTCATAGATTTGCTTATGAATAGTGAGCCTGGTGGAAAGCCAAAGCCTCTCAGCTTTACGGTGGTCTCTTTTAGCAGTGCGAAGGTTGTCCCTAACACTGCTCTACCATGGAGAACACTTTTGAATTGATACTCTGCACTTGGTAGCTGGGGCATGTTTGTCAAGCAATGAACGCAGGCAGTTATCGAGTTGTTCTGCTGTAGGAGGTAAGCAAGTTGTTAGGTTTGCTTGGATGTCGTGCTTTAGTTTGGTTCTATTTATCATACGGAGGTTTTTCTTAGTAGCAGTTCATTCGATATGAACAAAGCATCATCATTTATCATGGTTATTATGATGCGAATGAATGAGATATAATGCTTCAACAAATAATAATAATAATAATCATATTTGATTTACAGAGGGTAACTCATTTAGTTAAGGGCTATTCTCCCTTGAGGCCCTATAACTAAAATACACACTGCATGATGATGAGCATTTGGTTATAAAGCAAATATCATTTGCAAAATATGACACAAGGAACTTTTCTATCTTCTGCTTTAGTTACTTATGCACTCTCTTTTCCACAAATGATTCATGTTCTTTGTTATTTATGTTTACAAATGCCAGCAAATAATTTACAACAAAAATATTATTCTAAATCATAGTCTAAATATAAAATAATGTACCATATTGTTTTTAAATGTATAATCTTTACCAACTGCAAACTATTTCACAAACATAGAATGATAAATTTCCATGCAGTAAGTAAATTACTTAGATATTCATTTTCCAAAACATTTTTAAACAAGTAAATATACATAAAACTTAAATAAAACGTAGTAATACTTACACAGGTGTAATATCTAATTTTGATGTGGTTATATCAGACACAGCAGGAATCGGTATCCGATGAACTATTGGCCCAGGTGTAGAAATTGTGACCATGTCTTCTGTGACATTCCTCTGTTTCTGATGAATCTTACCGTTTTCATTGCACTGCCATTCAATTCATAACTAATGTACCCAGGAAAAATAAATGTTTCATTAGACACAATAATGCTATATACTTTACACAAATGTGCATGCATAAAATGTTCTCAACTGCATTGCATTACTTTCCTTTACAATCATTACCATTTGCATTGTATATTTAAAAAAATAAAAATAAAACTAGTGATTGCTTGCCTCTAAATAACGTTTTATGGTTGCTGCGAAAATGAAGCTGATCCTTAATTCCCCTTTGGTAGCCTCAAAAACAGCAGCAGTACATGTTATGGTTTACACGTGTGTCAAGCGATATGCTATATTGATGCAGGGCTGAAACATTTTATTGCAAGATAAATAGAACAATGTCAGTTTATATAAAACATGTCAATTTGAAAGCTATGATAAAGAATTAACTATAAGAAATAAATGGCGGTATTACAAATTGGCTGTTCATTGCAAAATTGTCACTCACCTATTCAGCAAGAATTTGGCGACCTCTCGATTATTTTTCAGGCTTAAAGTGGACTTCATTTCATTCCATCGTTCATGCTGATCACCAATACATATGCGCGTGTTGCCATTATTTTCCCAGCGAGCTTTTAACTATTCTTTTCCCTTTCAGAATCCGTAAGATTTCGCTTCCTACCGACTTTCGATCTAGTTGCTTCCTGCATTATTTTTGTAAACAAGCGTTTGCGCATGGCTGCAATTTTTCATCTTCGGGAGAGGTCAACTAAGAGGTTACATGAATATAGGCGTGGCAAACAGCGAGTTTTTGGCTGCCAGACAATAATGAAGAATCGTGTTTTTTATCACAAAATTTCCGATACTAGCCTGATTTCGGCCTCGGTAAGAACACGAATCATAATTATTAATCTAAATAAGTAATTATGAACTGAAAAAAGAACTATATAATTTTTTTCGTTTTTACTTAGGTTGTATGCCTTTAAAGAGTCTGGCAGTAAAACATTTACGGTGTGTGGTAGTCGGCAGTGATGCAAAATAAAGTCTTGGACGGCTGTTAGAGTAACACACACTGAATTTAATTTGAGCCGGAATTCATGGGAAAATATACTAATGTTATGCACCTGCACAATTTGCTATGTATTCAAATATTACTGACTTCGAAATAGAGTTAGTGCAGACAACAGCTATATAGATCTTTATATATATATATATATATATATATATATATATATATATATATATATATATATATATATATATATATATATATATATATATATATATATATATATATTATGATGCATACATTCATATGTGTAGTTATATAGATAGATAGATAGACAGACAGATAGATACATAGATAGATAGATGGATAGATAGATAGATAGATAGATAGATAGATAGATAGATAGATAGACTGGAATCCCCAAAATATTCCTAGATTAAGGAATTTTACATCGCGAAACAAATTATTTTGGAAGTGTTAGAACACGTATTTATTGATTATTGTTCTTGATTTCCTAAATCCAATTAGTCATATTTGTCATTGTAATCTATTTCAGGTCTCCTTTTCCTGCAGTGCTATTTAAGAACTTGTTATGTAGATACATGAAAGCGGACTTTTGCTACAGAAACGATGCCGATTTATAACCTTATAACCTTATGCAGTGAAACAATTTTCGATAAACGAACGAGCATTTAATTGTTTGTACAACTGTTAATAAAATGTATTGATTTTAAGAATCTGACTTGAAAATATATAGAAACATTAATTCAATTTTGAACTTATTATATTCAGTTCTAAAATAGTTTTACCTACGTAACCATTTCTGGATGGAGAAACAATGACTAGGAACGATTACATATGTTACAAGCCTTTATATCAATAAGGCGATGAAGGAAAAAGGCAAAAGTACGGTTTAGTTCTAGTACCACATGTAACGGGCTTAAATAACATGTAATAAAAACTGTTCTGACATGCAGAATTTTCTAAAATTCGATCAAATAAAACTTCTAGAGACCTCAGCGTATATTAGAACAAACATAACAATGTCATAATTAATATAACGGAACCAGTTCTGATATTAAATAAATAATAAAAAATTATACCTGGACATTCTGACGATTCTAGTCTAGGGACATTTGTGTCGTACTTAAAACTGTGGTAATTCTCCCTTTGACATAATCTGTCGTGTGAAGAAAATCTAGGATGTGATGTTCGCTTGCTAGACTCACGATTCTCAATATCAGTCCTGGAACCTGTACAATCAACGTCATTAAGGCTCCCGTTGCTGACATTCACACAGAAAAATGAAGGGTCGATTCTTGCTGGTGATTTCTTGCCTCCTATTTTATGTCCAGAGAACGAATCGGCAATTGTAACATGTTCCATGGTTTTCCTAGTTACGACAGGAACCCTTGCTGGTGATCGTAAAATTGTATAACTATGCTGCACCACGTCATCATATTTATATGACTGTTTCACAACATTTTCGTTTGGATTAGTACCTAATACCGTCGACTGGAGATATAGTCCATCAAAACGACAGTCAGGTTCCAGTTCGTCATATATATGTGCATGGTCGTATTCATTAGTAGGGTTTGACTGACGTTTTGCACATACTGATATTAAAATGGGATTGATCTGAACATTCCTTACAGTTGACTTTGCAGACTCTAACTTTCGTGAACAAAGGGGTTTCCCGTTTAGTCTGGCCTTTTCCTGTCTTTGATTATACGCGAAATTAATCCGATCATCTAAAGAGTTGCTTTCCGTTAAAACCATTCGAGTTCCTTCAGGTGTATGTGTTATCTCCATATTGTGGATACAATTACTAGAACTGTTTGCTGTATTTTGCCCTCCATTCCTATGTGTCAGATTATACGTAGTTGTGTTTGAGACTTTTGAGACTGAAATAGATACAAAGCAAGACGTCATGTTAAGTAACATATATACAATTATAATTTTCTAATATTTTATGAGAACAGTTTTGTAATGATATGGATGGAAAAGTAAAATGATATTATTAATTTTCCAGTCGCTGAAAGTTCTGATTAAACAACTGACCAATATTATACATTAATGTCTGTGAATATCGTGTCATGATTTGATGCTGTTATAATCATGTTTCTTTACTTTAATAAGTTATCTTTGCAACGCAAACATTACGTTTGTCTAATTGCTGTAATAATATTTTCATTAATTGTAGTACTCTTCGTTTTGTTCTTTCAGAGAAATTCTGAAAGCCGTTGTTTCTCAACTGGTTGCCTGACGAAATCGGGATCACATTGATTGACTCATAAATTGAGTCCAAACAAGGACGGCAGGCAACATATTTTATTTCTGATCAAACAATTTCCTCCATTTTACTTTAACTATTTCCTGATGAACGGCTGTTTATTTGTATTAAATCCCTCATGAGGCTTCGCAAATATTTTTCAATTGGGATCGTCAATCCCTTCATATTAGAAGAACAGGTTTCAAGCGTTATTTAAAAACATATTTCAACTTGATACCGAAGTTTAGCATCCTCTTTCACAGAAGCATTGTACAAAAATAATATTGCATTGTATAAGAATTTCATATTACCTTTCCGTTTTCGAAACCTCCCAACAGCATTGATAACTATACCAGTGGCTACAAGTACGACGACTAGTCCAGAGACGAGAAACCATTCGAACGTGTCTGTAAGAGAATAAATGCATGCTAGTCATACAAACATAATGATACAGTTAGATAAAAGATATTCAGGACAAAATACATATGCAGTCTCTGTAGACTAAAATACATATTGAGACGCACATGCTGATAAAATTAAAGCAACCTGTAATGTGTAAACTATGTAGATAGCTAAAAGTTAGTTCAGGTGATCAGCCCGAACGTTTTTATGCAGATATGTTATTGATATACGACAACAGCACAAATCAGATTAGTAAGTATCCTCCGTCATGTTTTAAAATAAGAACTGCTATTGGTATTCACAACACATATTCATTTTTTCATTGTAACATTTCTCTCCGGATGTGGATGCAGCTATGCATTGTAATATGTAAAGGAAGAATCAATTACAAATAAAACTTACCATACGTTTTAGTTTCATTAGAGTAATCATAACAGGCAATGTATTTATTTATTGATTTTGAAATGCACAGGTTACTTACAATTCTCTGCCTCAGAGCTAAGTAGATTAGGAGTAAATGTTGACCTGACATATTCATGCGTACTTTCTGGGCCATATTTAGCGTCGTTTTCTAAAACAAATAAGAATAAAACTATGATCACTTTTGCCTGGCTGCAGAAAGGCGATGGTATTTGCTTTTATTTAATTTTCACAATATCACTGTGAGCTAATCGTTTGACGATACTTCTAGTTTATATATATATATATATATATATATATATATATATATATATATATATATATATATATATATATATATATATATATATATATATATATATATATATATATAAGCAAGCAAGTTGTCTACCGAGATTATTGAGACACAACTCAAACTAAAAGTGCTCCTCATTTTATACTATTATCAGCGATGAATCACGCATTTCGTTGCAGAAAGAAACAATCTTTTCTCACGCAATACAAATATATTCTGGATATTTTATCCCACACCTGACAACCCTAACGAGTCCGTTTCAGTAAGGCATTTTATTTTCCTAATATGTTTCCTAAGATTGACCAGTTTTTTAATAAGGTTTAACATAATATTATAAACTGCTACCGTAAAGCTGGAAAACGTAAACAGACATTCGGTATTCGAAACATGCAGCGACAATAAACATTATGTTCAATTGAAACATTTATGAAGTGGTCGTGCACACTTTATTTACCACTAGTACAGTTGCACAAACTATAGTTCCAAGCCCAATGCAGCTCAATGGCGTGTTGGTATCCATCAACTTGACATAATTCTTCGAAACCCTTTTTCCGTTTCACATGACGATAGCAATCATATATTCCGCCTCGAGACACACTCAAATCGGCAAGTTATCGACCAAGAAACGTTTTGTGCCAAATCCAGCTTTTATGCACAAGAATCTGAATATTCATTTGTATTCTTCTCTGTTAATTATTAATACTTTTCAAGAGGCTTATTTTTCCTTTAGTCTTAAACATGCACGGGTAGCTAAATGCCATTTTTTTTTAAAAATTATATTATCATCAGTTTAATCATGGAGACGCTTACTATGAACATATAGGTGCAGTTTAAAGCGTCTGGAGTGCTGCTGTAAAGTTAATCTGGTTCCCTGACCGATTTTACTAATTCTAATATAAAACCCGTATACAAATCAGACACGGATGATCCAATTATCCGGATGTTTTGGGAGAGATACTTTTTTCTAAGTTTTGCATAAATGCCTAAGTCCTGATTTTAAGGTTAATTTTCGTAAGACCTACGGCAAAATCGAAATAAAGGTTTGGCAGTTTTCTCAACCATTTTTCAATTGTAATAATCTTTATTTATTTGATAAGTTTTAAACCGTTCAAAAATGGAACTATGGAACAGTGTGTACTGATTGTTTATTTGAATATTTACCATAGTCTATATATTCCACTGATCAATAAGGGAATTTCTGTCGCAGATGATATGATAAACCATAATACATTAGAAGAATTACACTGAAGGGAAGTGATCAATATTTTAGTGATTCATTCTCATTCTGGTCAGCATCACAATTATCAGATACAGAAACCTACTGAATTTAACAGAATTGTTTCATTCATTCTTACTGCGTTCGACGCATATGCACCTACCCTATGAAGCACCCACAATAGCTGCTTTTCTTATTGTTCTTACTTCAAGAAATAGTCAGTGAACTTGATAGATGGCAAAGACACGTACCGAACAACATCCCATTTTGGCAACAGATGTGACAAAATCTTGCATACAAATTTTCATTACAATAAATATATAACATATTTTAATGGAAATGACTGGAAAGGCAAAGAGTTAATTCTTGACCAGAAAACGAATATCTTGCTATCAAAATAAGTCAAAACATTTGTAAAGTTTCTTCATTGCTTTTCTTACAAATTATATTAATATAAATGTAATATGGTCAAAAATGCATTTCATGAGCTTATGTTATTCCTGAAAATAGATACATGAGCAAACAAAATACTACGGAAACCTTATATCGATATATGGATTGAGATTGGCATGATAACCAGAGGAATTTCAGCAATAACAAAACTTATCTTTCACAAACTTCTAATGCTGCAATGTCTGTGATTTAGAAAACCAGAATCCGTTTCTCAGCCGAGTTAGATATATGTACTTTAAATGTATCCGTATGCTAACACCATCAACTGTGTTTGATTAATATTTTTACCACTCGAATTCTTGTGAGAAAAAAAAAAACTAACTAGTAATTCCATCACTAGGTAACCAGCGCAGAGTATAGATCATTGATTTAATTCGCAATACATATTTACCTTCAAGCTGCACAAATACGGAATCCACAAGGAAATCCATGTTGTCCCAGGCAACATATATGCCCACGTCTAAATATGATACCTCTCGAATTGTGAATGAGAAATTGCCGTTTCTTAGTGAACAGGTGTCTATCCGATTCTTGTACAGGTTTCCAACATCTGTACAGTTTTCCCGTGTTACGTCATATTTTACAACAAGAAACTGTAACTTACTTATAATAAACTCAATTTGGATTGATGTTACTTTGGTTATATTACACATGAAAGGGAGGATAATGGATTCACTATATTTTCCAAGTAGTCGGTGACCTACAAAATAAATACAATTATAGCATATAAAAAAAACATATCTGAACTTGAAAGTTTCCTTTAACAGTAAGGGCGCATACAACATGAATAACAGTATACCGTTGTAGAAACTAATCTTTACTCTGAATCGTTCTTAACTGTAAAACGTAGTATAATATAATATTTGTTTACTTTTAGCGTTCTCTTGCCGTATTGACTGACTGAATTACCATCACGATTCTCTGGTGTTGGGCTGTTTTTAAGTATATTTTATTATAACTGTATTATTCAGTATTTAGTTCGACATAAGGCAAATAACTCATATTGGACTGTTCCTAGAAGTATGCTCCGAAACAAAAAGAATTGGAGGATATATTAAAGTTACAACAAAAGTACATAGATAGAGTACACAAATGTTCAAGACAAACAAAAGAAACATATAATTGCATAATTAACCAAATCCACAGTTACTAAATCAGTGAGATAAACATTAATATCACTGGCAACAACACTTAACGTCCATTATATTTATCTGATAAGGTGAGTACTAAGAATACAATATTCTGAATATTTAAAAATATTGGAGAGTTTACGTTTTTCTATAGTTATACGTATCCTAACATTAGTAGCGCTTGTGTACGTAAGTGGTCAGTTGATAAAATAAATGAGCTGCAGCTGACAATATAAAATGTCTTGCAATGTATTCCTTATCATTTTTATTATCTTTTTAGAGCAAGTAGTCTTGTGGATTCCCATCTATTTATAATTTGAAATATCAATTGTTTCTCTCATACAGTTACTTGATTCAGTCGACTCAGCTGCAAACGCGTGTCAGAACCTGCTACGCTGTTGTCCGTGTTAGATTCCGTCGACACATCTTTCAATAGGCCCTTTGACTATCGGATGACCTAAACATTTAGTCACCTTGCGTAGACAAAGCGTTATGCTGTACATTCCATTAACAATGTTTAAGTCCATTTTATTGAATGATTTCGATATTATATTAATGCATCCTAATGAATATTGTAAATTACTAACCACTTCAAATTACACTTTATTTGAGTTATATGTGTCTAACATGAAACCCGGAAATATACAGGAGTATACAAGATCAATGCAAGAGAGAGTAGTGACTCACACATGAGCAAAATAACATTCAAAGAATGATTTCAGCATTCACCAACATGCATAGCCAAGATATATTGAATAGTTTGGACACCCAGGTCAATGCGTTAGGAGTTAAATTACTACAAGAACTTACGTGGAACAAGAATACTTCTATTTCCTTTCACCATAGAATCTTCAATGGCCATGTAATGTCCACTGTCCATGAAATTGACATTTAAGAGGAGAAAACTGAGACTACCTTTGTTCATTTCAATCCTTTCTATTCGGCCAGCATAAATCTGGTTAATAGATATGGTTTCAGATTGAGTATTCCTTGGGTCATATATCATCACATTGGTGACACTTTGCTTACTGGTGTAATCAGAGAAGGTTATTTCTAAAGCATTCCTTCCATTAGTTTCAAGCAGATCAATATGTACAGTTGCATTGTCTCCTCGAAGGTAAATATTCGGTTTCCGATCTACAAAAGAGCACAGTTTGTAATATCCCTAAAATGCGATAACCATATTTCAAGTCGTTCCTTGATAATTTGATACAAATTACGCCTTATTGAAAACGCATTAACAGGGAGTTAAAACCAATTCATTCATATGTTCACATGTATAACATGGTCTTTTATAATCTGCATGAATAAGTTCAAGTCTACATAATGTATAGTTTTCTTATAATAAATTAAATGTATGTCTTTGTTACCAGGACGCTTTGTAGCAATTCCGTGGCAGTTGAATAACTATCACCGTTTGTACTTACGAATACAAAGCTGTTATTAATATATATATTAATAACGGGATTGTGTTCGAAAGTACAAACGGTGATAGTTATATATATATATATATATATATATATATATATATATATATATATATATATATATATATATATATATCACAATACCTGGGTTAACTAAATGACACAGGCATACTGGTAATCACATCCAACAACGATAAACACGTTTTCTCAACATCAGGTTCGAACATAATTCGCTTTCTTTTAAAAGATTTTCTAGGTATCTCTTGTACGATTAAGGTCAACATATCAAATTGCATATCATGCTGAATAAGTTCATGCCATTATTGTTATATCTATCATATTTCAATCATCGATATGAACCACGTCAACTCTTATTTTTTTGTAAATTGCCCACAATAAATGTTGGTATTCCTGTAGGTAAACTAAGTTAAAAGCACGCTTCAAATTTCATTAGCTTACCTTTTGCATGAATTATTCCAAACAATATGAGGAAAACGCAAATCGTTGTTACACTATCCATGGTGTTCTACTCAGTTGGGACTGCAAATGTTAAAACATTGAATTGTTATCTTGATACATAGATATGGAATAGATGTAGAGGATCCGTATCGAAAGCTGAAAAATATCACGAACAAAACATCTCAGAATGAGCAATGTACATACACTAAGCCGAGTAAAGGTAAATATTCTTCAATTAAGTCAGACACATGGTACAAACAAATTAGAACCCTATCACAAACGGAGGAAAAAACAAATCGCATCGAATCTCTACAATTCAAACAACACGCATTGGAGCACTTTCGGAAGGAGTGATAATCATGAAGTTTAAGGAGGAGAAAGGATGTGACGTCTCAGCATCGGTTGCTGGTAAAGTGATGGCAAAGATATTAACATCAATATGCAATAATACAATGATTCGGTATTGTTTAATATTTTGCATCAATTTCCTTTTGTACTAATTTATTGGCGTTGGAAAAGATCAAATGTACCATACAATATATGCTTCCTCAAAACACGATGTCACGATTGCCACAGGCTGCATCGGAATCCTACACATGTCCCATATATAGAATACAATATTGTCGAAAACTAGATGTCTTTGTACATTTATGTTACTGGTGATAATTCATTCACGAACAGAGAGAGAGAGAGAGAGAGAGAGAGAGAGAGAGAGAGAGAGAGAGAGAGAAACAGAGCATATCAACGTATCAGTATACAAAATATTTACTGAACATAACTGCAAGAATAAAATAAATCTGTTAACTAGAGGACCGTTATAACTTTTCATGTTACTGTGTGAAAGGACTAAAGAACACAACGAAACCGATACTGAACACAATATAATGTTAAGACCGTCCTGTTGCCTCTCACTGATATTACTTGTCTGTAAAATACATGCGTAAGCAAGCGTTTTCGGTCTGCTTGTCCAGATGTCGCATCTACTGTGGCAATTGGCTGATCATTTCTCTTAGATACAAGTTGCCATATTTATTTTATCCAAACTTCAAGAACCATGAATTAGTAACTAAATGTTCCTCGTAAAAAATGTATATGTACATTGATTCATGAAATCTATTAGTTGACAGATATTCATTTAGTTATATTATTTAAAAATCCAATGATTACCGATTATTTCATATATATCTCGTTTCTATATATTACCGATCAGTTTTGAAGTAGCATTCAGCGGAATAAGAACTCACATCGAAAGTACGATTAATCATATTTACATTTATTCGTAACCAAAATTACTTAAATTGTAAATCAATAATAAATCTTTAATCACATACTTTTGACAGAATAAATACTGGATATTTAAAACAGTGTTATTTTTTCTTTCGAGTCGTGAATAATTATTGCAATAATGATGATATTGGCCATTTAAATTAATATCAACAATCACTAGATGTGTCAATAAAATATGTTACGGCCAAAATATTTCAAATGCTATTTGAAAACAATAAAATATTTTAATGGTATGAAACAAACATTATCAGTTTAATATGATAGGTGCGCAAACCGACATCTTATTTGTCTGCATCAAAGTGTGTTCCGAAATCGCGCTAAAGAACTTCCTCAAGCCGATAGATATACCTACATATGGATGGACAAAAGGACAGATAGTAACAGATACCAAATTAAAATTTCCCTACTGCAATCGGAGCTGTTATACATAGCGTCAAATAAAGCGAAACCCATTCAGATCTAACTTTCATTAGTAAACTATTGTTAAATATATTTATCACACATTGAACCATAAAACAATGCGTATTATATGACCTATTAGAGCGGGCCCCGAGTGGCCAAGTGGTCTAAAGCGCTCTCCGTTACGGATCACTGCCATCGCACCTCTGTCTGCGTTGGTTCGAGTCCAGGATTTGACAAATGTGGATATGTGAGAAAGCATGCCAGTAGCTTCTTGTGGGTCGGTGGTTCTTCCAGGGGTTTTCCCGGGTTCTTCCTCCACCATTAATACTGGCCGCCATGCATAGCCTATCGTGTGCTGAAAAATGGCGTTAAACACCACAACAACAACAACATCAACAACAATGACATATTAGATGTCTTAGTCAAACCGTTATTATAGTGGAACAAAGCTATACACAGCAAATAATGGATCATAAATGAAAACGGAAATATGAAGTTCAGAAGATATTCTAGCCAACCATATTTGTGTCGTAGCTTTATTTGGATTTTTTGGACACATATGAAACTATCTTCACTTTAATTTGAATAATTATTTCATAACCGCTCTTAGAATACACTGGTCACTACCTTAGCGTAACATGTACAATGACCAAATTAACGCTTAAGCTGACGTTGGAGCGTGCGAAACAAACGTGGAAATCAATATGGTCAGACATTTTGTGATATTCTTTGTATACACAGTGGATTTAACTAGTTCTGCTTACACATTCGTTTAGTTTATGATCAAATACCGTTTATATTTGTTGTAAAGGTTTGTTTCTTTGTTTTCAACGGCGCACCAGCACTGTTAGGCTATTTAACTCCATATACAAGGTCATAGATATGATTATGTGAAAAAGAATAAAAGGTTTTATATCGACCAGCGATACCAAACTAAATAAAACGATGAAATGGTAACGGTAATAAATAAGTCTTTCCGATCTACGGGAAGTGTAAATGGTATATATTAATAAAGGCAGATCAAACGTTACTGAAGATAATGGACGGAGAGTACATTTCATAAAAATGCTCAAGTTGATGGCGTAAAAGTTATACCTTAGAGTAAATGTTCAATGCTTTCAAGAATTATATAATTCAAGTGAAGTTTATTGCATCAAAAAGTTATTTCATGTCATGCACTTTGTGATATTGATAGCGCATAGGTTGCAGGTCGAAACACTCTATCATAAAATGCTTAACAGTGAATGGTTCATTGCGAGAAACGCACTCTGGTGGATCGTCACCTTTTAGGATGTGGGAGTCGGTTATGTAAGTATGACCAATTCGAATTCTTGTAATGACTACCTCCTCCTACGCATGATTTTGTAGGATGAAATCCATTATCCTTAGATTGGCTGGATGGCGTGAAGTAAAGTATTCACTGCATTATTCCATGATGCCTGCCACATCTGAAGTAAATTCTCTTTGATACTAGGTTTAAAATCAGCATACTGTATTTTAAAATCATATGGTTCATGAGATAGGCCCATTTTAGCAGCGCGATCTGCTTTTTCAATTCTTTTTATACCAATATGGCTAGGTATCCGGCAGTATAAGATATTGTTGGAGGTGCTCAGCTTAGTATTTTTTACGAGAAAATTGGTCAACAATGGGTTCTCCAGTTTTATGTTGTGTAGTGACTGAGGTACTGATAGATAGTCGGAGAAGATGATGCTGTTTAAAATACATTTTCGACATGTTACAGAGCAATGTATATTGCTTTGATTTTTGCTGAACCAATTCATGTGCCATTTGGTAGGCGAACTTGCGTTGTTTGATTTCCACACACGAAGGCTCCAGCAGCCTTTTCTTCATCATTCGATCCGTCGGTATAAATTCTTGTGTAGTTTTTAAATTCGGTGACCAGTTCATTGTAACAGTTGTGGAATATGGATGGGTTTGTCTCGGATTTGTTTATATCGTGTACCGTAAAAAGTATTTGTGTTGTTTGAGTAGCCAGGGAGGTGTTTCAGAGATTGACGCTCTCTGAATTTTAGAAAGATCAATTTTTGTACTGTCAAGGCTCCAAAGGAAGGTATGGCATTTGTTTATTTGCGTATAAGGTTTTGTATTCGGATTGAAAAACAGCCGAGAAAGCTGGGTTTATAGGGTTTGATATTCATTTCAGACCATGCTGTGCGGAAAGCATTTCTCTACGGTATATTAAAGTGGCTCATTCACTTCAACGAGGAGACCTTCACACGAGGAGTTTGAAATACGACTTTCCAGCTAGACCATAAACAACGTAACCATAGTAAAGTTTCGAGCGAATAAACCAGATATATAGATTGAGGATGACTTTTCTATCAGCACCCCAGTCAATGTGCGCTACCTTAAGTTGATCTAGATATTGTAAGCATTTAGTTTTCAATTTCTTTAGGTGTGGAATAAAAGTCAGTTTACTGTCAAAGATAATACATAAAAACTTTGTTTCCTCAACAAATGGAATAGGTCTTCCGTCCAGCGTGAATTTAGGTTCATCGTGATGGCTTCGTAACTGACATAAATGCATGCATACCGTTTTTTTTTGAGAACTTGAATCCGTCAGTTGTTGTTGTTGTTGTTGTTGTAGGGTTTAATGCCATTTTTCAGCACACGATAGGCTATGCATGGCGACCAGTATTAATAGTGGAGGAAGAACCCGGAAAAATCCGGGAAGAACCACCGACCCACGAGAAGCTACTGGCAAGCTTTCTCACATACCCACATTGGCCGAAACCTAGACTTGAACCCAGTCATACAAAGGTGAGATGGCAGTGATCAGTAACGGAGGGCGCTTTAGATCACTCGGCCACTCGGGGCCCCAAATCCGTTAGTAGTGGCCCAATTTTGAATTTTGTTTATATTTTTCTGTAGTTGTATTTCGATTGTATGCATGTGCTTTGATCGATAACATTAGAAATCATCAAAATATAACGAGCAGTCCACACCAGAAGCTAAGCACTAGCTGATGATATTAAGTTTGATGTTGAAAAGCGTCACAGATAAAATACTGCCATGGGGCACACTGATCTCATGCTCGTGCAGATCTTAGAGGGTAGAGCCCACTCGTACCTTGAATTCTCTGTCTGAAAGAAAGATTGATATGAAAGAAGGCAGATGACCTTTTAGACATAGATAGTGCAGGTCATTTAGTATCCCGTTCTTCCATGTCGTGTAGTAGGCTTTTTCTAAATCAAAGTAAACCTCTACTAAGTGTTCCTTCTCGATAAATGCATCGCTAATACATGTTTCCAGTCTAACCAGATGCTCATTGGTGATCTGGATATATAGAATGCTATTTTGGAAAGGAGATATTAATCTGTTTGTATCATGGTACAATACCAGCCGAGAATTCGTTCCATTGTTCTGAACACACATCTTGTGAGTGCAATAGGTCGCTAGTTGGCAGGAACTGATGTACTATTGCTTCGTTCCAAATCTTAGGTACATTACCAGTAATCCATAAATCATTGAAGATTTTCAAAAGAAATGTTAATGATGATTCTTGAAAGTGTTTCAAAAACTGGTAGTGCATTTCGTCAGACCCGGTGGATGTATCAAGGGTCTTTTCTAAAGCCTCAATAAGCTCCAATAGTGAGAACAGTTGGTTATAAGTTTCTGAGTTGTTGGATGTGAACTTTAAACGTGACTATTATATTCGAGTTTTTAATCTTCGGATGTGGAATTTGTAGAGAAACTGACAACAAGTATTTGCTATGTCTCGTTTTGAACTAAACCTGTTTTTGTTAAGTTGCAGATGTCGGAGAGAACTGTTATTTCTTTCCGCTTGTTGTACGAATCACTAGTGTCCCAAACTTACTTAATAGAGTAACAAGAGTATAAAGAAGAAATATCATTTTTCCGTGATGCTACTTTATTTTATTGTGCGGCGAGCTTTGGCCCGAAGAATACGATATTAATTTAAGTTTGCGGGAGTCGGACGATTGTAAAAGTTTGTCAAAGCTTCTCGGGCTAAGTCTAATGGCTTCCTTACATTCCTTAGTGAACCAAGGTTTTAGGGCTCTTTTACAATTCGGTCAGGACTTAGGAATGGATTCCTTTGCAATCTCGGTTAAAATAGAAGTAAAATGCTGAATAGGGTCATTAGCATTGAAAACTGTATCCTCATTCAACTTAGTTTTACAGAGGGTTTCAAACTTAGCCCTGTCGGTCTTCTTTAAATTCCATTGTGAAATTGCGTCATCAATTGTAGCATTAATATTTACAAGGGAGATTGAAAAGTGATCACTGCTGTGAAGGTCATTAGTGACCTTCCATTCATAGTCCAAAAGCAGTGAAGGAGAACAAATTGTCAAATCAATGTACGTGTATGTTCCCATTCCTGGGTGTAAATATGTCTGTGTTTTGGTGTTATATAGACACAGATACTGTCTATAAATAAAATCATCTACTTTGTGACCTCTGTCACTTATATGATGATATACATAAAATGTTATGGGTATTAAAATCCCCGAGTAAAACAAATGGCGCAGGATGTTGTTGAACACGATTTTTAATTCGTTTGGTATTAGGTTAGTGTTTGGTGGTAATATAGTAAAATGTAATCACTCGATGTAGAGTGACGCTTACAGCAATAGCTTGCAAATTTGTGGTTAAAGGGATGACGCTATGAGGGGCTCAGTCGTTCACAACAGAGAATCCTCCTGAGGCTCTGGCAACATTTTGAAAGTAGGTGTCAAGCGGGAAGTAGTTCTTAAATGTGAAGGTATAAGTATTCTTTCAAGAATATTTCCTGAAGGAATAGTACTGCAGGATTATGTTCGTTTAAAAAGCAGAAAAAATATCATTGTAGTTGGCTTTAAGTCCTCGACAGTTCTGTTGCATGATGGTCTACTTCCATAGAAGTTTACCTTGACAATTGTATAGCTAGGTTAGACCTTTCGCGGAGAAAATCTACGTTGTTATTTCTCTGGAGGAAGGACGGGGTAAATGTTTTGTTGGCAGGTATGTAGCTACCATGAGCAGATGTATCAGTTTCATCTGCATCCGAGCTCTCATGGTCTCCAAACCTGTTATAGAGTTTCAGGTGGTCTTCTGACCCCTTTAGTTGCCTATTTCCTTGAGATTAGTTTTTACTTCTTGGTAATTTCGGCGGTTGGTTATTATTCAAAGTTGCTGGAATAGATGCCGTGGTTTCCTGTGCTTGGTAACGGTGCTAACGCTTGATGTTACATTGGGTGGATCTTTCTGTCCTTGAGCGTCCTTCGTTGTTTTAGGATTGTTCTTCGCTATATGATAAGCTGTTTTGGCCAGTACAATTTTTCTGGCTCCTGGATAGGGAATGTTAGATGTTCACTTTACCCTCTGTATTTCCTTCTGTTTTTTCCAGGTATCACTATCCTTGGAATCGGCGTAGAGCTCCTTTCAACAGTTGACCCAATGCTGAGTTGCTCCACATGCATATGCCTGATGAGAATATTCTCCTGAGCGGCTACATATTTGGCTTTGTAAGCAGCGGTCTTCATGATGGCCATATTGCAGACACTTTTAGAATCGAAGATGGTTCGAAATGTTAATCTCAACCTTCACTAGCAAAAAACCAGCTCTGGCCACTCTGGGTACTGTTGGTGTGTTGAAGGTGAGTACAGTGGTGTTGATGTCCTGCGCAGATTGTTATTACGTTTAATACGTATTCTACGGATTGCACTGACACATTCTTTTTTCATTCCTTCAGTGATATATGTATCGATGACTCCAGCCATATCACGACAGCGAATCACGCCTTTGGATGTATTGAGTGTTCCCTGAGCGAATGAGGTCACTGGAATATCTTGATACTTTCTGTTTGACCTCACCGCTCACACTCAACAAGAAGGCTACCCGATTTGAATTTTTTAACACTTTTTGTTGTTCCGATCGATCCCGTTATTGTCTTTTCAATCACAATGGGAGAGAGTCCGGCAAGCAGTTTTGAGACATCTTCAGATTGTATAACCCTAAAGCGTGGAGAATACTGTACACAACAGGGTTCGTCATCCGGGTCAGATACAGTTTTCGTAGGTTTGTTTTGATTTTTTGGGGACAAAACAGGTAACAACAATATCTTGTGTATATTTAATCATAACATAATACGATCTGATTCAGAATTCACTCACACTATCAATATTTGAAATACATTCTAATATCTAATCCTTGTGCTAAAGTGGACGAATCAGTGTTTATTCATTTAAGGAAGGGTGCTTGATTGTGACAAATATAGAAGTAGATATATAGGAAGATAATGAACGCAAACAACTCAACAAGTATTCACATGTGATTGATTACCGTCTCAATACACAGGACCACCATAGTACTCGATTGCTACAATAAGGAATGAAGTATGAGATGAGAATAAAACAGTTGAAAATTCTAAATATGACTTCATGCACGTGTGCGTGCAAGTGCAGACAAGAAACTTCAAAATATAAATAGGTAACTAACACTTAAACGCCTAAATTCATTGAGAAGAATGTTAGTCCTGCCGCTGTCGCACTACTTGAATACTTTCAGACGTGCTAACGTAGCAACGATCATGTAAACGTGATGTCCGTTGTTTTTATAACCAGTGCTTTGCTCGAATAGTTTCCAGCCAGAAAATGTATATATTAGAGTTCAATACTCCAAAAAATGTTAACAGATCTATAAAATAATACATTATTTTTAAACACTTATGACAGCGTCCAATAAAATAATATAAATTGAAGCTAAATTATATTGTTGTGTAAATCCTGTACTCTCCACTGCATTCAAAAATATAATTTCAAAAGAATTCTAAAAGTTTTTCTAAACACAATTATTGAATGACGTAAATTGTTTAAAATCATGACACTCAAATCAGTTTGTCGCTGAAAACGAATATGCATACACCATGAAAAAGGCTCAATGGTTAGAATTTTTGCTGTGATAAATGAATATAAAGACGGACAGATGGACGAACGGTTGTGCGTCTTATTCAATGGATTGAAAAGACCAATGGAAGACACACTTGCTGCAAGCTGTGAGATGCGAGGTGAGGTTGGACGAATACCTAGCGATCAATGAGAATGAAAATCAATCGATTCTACTCCTCTCAAGATACAATGTTGATAAACATACAAATCCACCGGAAATACATTTATTCGCCATGTCAAAAACGCCCTTTTAGTGAAACATCTACTGAGAAGTAAACATTATTATCTTCATTAAAAATGAATCTCAGACAAACCCCATATTATTAGCACCTTTCACATATAACAAGTGATATTCGGGAGGCAGAAAAAATATTGATGATTAAAGGGTTAAACAAATTCTTAAATGCTTTGTGGAAGAAATGATCCACATATTTTGAAGAGCGCACTAACATCTTCCTACCTAGCCGGCCTGGATACCGTACAAATTTTTCTTTTACTCATCCTCTCTTTTCCAATGATACAAATCACGTCCTCGCAGCAAACATTTCTGATACAAGTCCACATAGTACGTCGTTTTGATTATTAATTTGAATACAGACTAAAGCGAGTATAAAACGTCTGATATTATTCTCAATAATTAGTATATATACCAACACTTGTTTCATGTTCACGACATGAATTGCATTAAGTGGATAAGTGTTATCGCAGCAGAGTAGTATACAATAGCATATCAACCATAATAGAATGTTCCGAAAATGTTCTTTGATTACAAATGTTTAGTTACCTATGGAAAGCATCTATCTGCTTTAAGCATCGTTTCTAATTTTTTAATGACAGAAACAACGTGAGGTGTTAAACTTCAATTTGAAATTTACACAGAATAAAAAAATCAAAACATTTGCCATATTTTACACTCATTATGACATAATTATTATATGCCGAACCACAATCAATAATGACTTCTAAATTATGAATAGGAATTTTCTTTTGCTGAGGTGTCGATATGTAGCTAAATACAAGTTAAAGTTAGTACCATAAATACACATTACAATTACGTTAGTAAACGTAGTGATGAAGCAAACAAAATATGCAGAAAGAGCATCTTTAAGTGGTTTATGTCAGCAATATTACTATTGCACACTATGCTAAACAGATAAATCCTTCCCCGTAATGATTTTTGTTCAGTCTGCTGATCATTAATAGGTACTCCATAACTGACCTATCAAATGTTCAGTGCGAGTTTACACGTCTATCGTTCGAAGAACAAACTCATATCGCACATTCGTACATACACATCCTTTCTCTTTCATCAGCTTCCCAGGGCCCATCGATCAATTGTCTATGACAGTTAACCTTGGTTGCAAAAAGGTCTTAAAGGTCATATTTATATTTTAATCCACCCACTCATGAGAACTTCAAAAACACCAACACGCATGAATGGCTGTGGCAGCCAAATATGGTGCCACAATATTTCACACAGACATGGTTTTCAGCTGTGAAAACAGTTGCAAAGATGTATTTCTTACAATAATCTTGGTTGACGAGTACTGTGACAATCATCAGGCAAATTTTAGAATAGAATTTAAAGTTTATCCATGAGGAAAATTTTCCGACAGGTCTTGGACCGATTCTAGAATATGTGCTATTCGTGTTGGTAATACTACAGAAAAAGTCAATATAATAGAATATGACAGAAGAAAAGATGGCAAAGAGACATGTTAACAGGGCTATTTGCGGGCTTACATGGATTCATGCATTTCATTCATGTTGTGTTTTGATTGTATGTATGTATGTATGTATGTATGTATGTATGTATGTATGGATGGATGGATGGATGGATGGATGGATGGATGGATGGATGAATGGATACATGTGAAACACTTGGGAACCTTCCAAATTCAATGTTAATCGACAGCATAAACGCAACTTACTGATACTTGCACACTTTACTTCTAAAACTGTATCAGTTTTCATTATACACTTATACACGCTTGTTAATCTGTCTGAGATCGGGAAATAAATAATATCGAAAAGTTTCATCTCAGCTAAACTTGCATTTCATTTAACGAATAAATTTGAAACTGTAACAATACTTCAACGGTATCCAACTGTACAACCCATTGACGAAAGAAAATTATATCGTATCCCGATGCTTTGACAAACGTCATATATTTGCGAGACTTTGAATCAGTCACCACGCGGGGTTAGTATTATTGACTTTTATTACTTATTTATTTCATCATTTGTGAATCAGTATTGCACATAAGTTACAAAATAAGCCATTCTTTGATAATTTCTAAGAAATTTCCATAAACTTGATTAACCGATTCGGCCCCGATCCCGTCTGTAGGCGTAATGAGGCTGTACCCTACTTCAAAGCCCTGCAGCATCAAGGTCATTTAAGATACACCAACGTGGCTAGTATTTAAAAAAAGCTGCCAGATATAGCTCTAAAATGGTCTCAAATAATCTGGAAGTTCAAGTTGCACTACAAAAAAACAGAGAGAAAAAGCTAATTTTTGGAACCCGTTTTTTTTCCACCCAAAATTCGCTCGACATCGGAAGGCGATTTTGTGTCCGGATTTTAAACCTTTTGGCCTCAGATCTAAGGTATACCAGTCTTGGCTGCACACAGACAGGTGAACCTTTGCAAAAAGTTGGGTAAGGTGGGCATTTGGAATAAACTGCGGTCTCCATACGAAAATGATGGGTCTATTAAGCAAACAAATTTTTTTATAAAAAATCCAACTTTTACACTTCTGCCCATGCGCAAGCAAAATAACCAATGGGTAATGATGTTTCTAATACAACTAGGCATTATTCTCATGGATAATCTGTTGAAAACCGCTGTATTACGGCGTATTCAGAAATAGCACCCCAAATGTCGTTCCTACGCACATTTCAGGCAATAAACGACAAAAACCTCTGGGGCCTAATGAGTTAATAATGAGTAGTCCATTACTACTACCAATCACATGCCACTCATGTACGGTCTCAAAGGTAATAATTCAAGCACATGCTGAACAGAAGTCGAGGACAAATTTGACTCTCAATATTTGTCCCTGGAAAATATGTCATAATTCATAATAAACTCAGCTTAATTGTTGCTAATTATTTTCTAGGGTTTTTAAATAAAAATATGCTAGACATTTATTTTGATCTGTAATGGGCTCAAATGCAAAACAAGAATCTAACTTTCCTGACCGCTATAGACACTTAATGAAGCTTTTCCAAATGCAAATACAAATCATAGACAAGACAAACAAATAAAACAGAAAAACCGTTGTGTTTGCAAAACTTGGTATGGCTGTTTCTACAGGATTTAACCTTTAAATATATTATGTTTCACCTAGTTTATATTTAAACTTGTGGATACTGAAAAATATTTGTACAGATGTTTAAATTAAATGAGCCATAACGTCATCAGTTGTTTTATGTAAATGCGTTTAAGCCCAACTAAATATCACGGATATTTCATTGTTATAATAGTAATTATGCGCTATTTAGTCAAATTAGAGAAGTGTTTAAAAAAACACGTGTCGGCTGCAAACAATAATTTTGTTAATGCATGGCTGTCTTTTTTCTAGTCTTCTTGGTTTAAACCGCTTGGTTTCAATGTTCTAATCTCGCCGTCTTAGAACATTGAAACATATCAAATATCATATAAATTGAATTGTGAATGAATTGGTGAGTGGGAAATGCCGGGTTCATGAGACGAGTTGATACGTCTAATAAAACTAGATTTTAAAAGGCACTGACATTTGCAAGTACATTAGAACAAATCTTACACATAGAGAAGTAGAATGTGGACACGCCTAAACTAAACTAAGAAAGACATGAGGGAAAAGATTCAGTCAAATACAATAGTGTCTCCGTATGTCTGCTATTAATATCGTTAGTATTGTCGTTAATATTAGAACAGTTGCTAGTTGTAGCGTCGGTTGTTCTTTTTGTTTACATAAAGTAGTTTAAAAGCAACAGCCTCCAGATGTAAAACCTATATATAATACAATGCAAACATCAATACCAAACACACCAATTCAACAGTGAATGCAAAATTTATTATTTTACCGATCACCCAAAGGTCAAAGATTAAAGCAAGATTTACAGATAACAAAAATAGCATTTTATTTCATAAGTATACTAGCGCTCCTACAAAGTATATACATGTGCATAGTAACAATTTATTGAAACAATAACTTTACTGAGTAATGTGATGTCATAAATTTATAACATAGCAAAGAAGAGAGGAATTATATTGCAAGAGTGATCAAAAAATGTTATCAAACTTGTTCAGCATAGCAAATAATGATACAATGTTCTCTTATACATTCCATGATGTCATATTGAACTATATCAGTGAGAGAAAAATGATAGAAATTGAACGCGAAATTTGAAATCAGTGTAATATCCCCTCTGACAATATTACGTTTTCAGCTACTTTGTTTATCCATTTGGGTCGTACATCTGCAATTATGTATGTTCGTCAGACTAATACATGCCTTAATCAGGCCTATTACGTTCTTCCTTAACCTTTTTGTCTCACTCCCGTGTGTCTCCAATATAATTAATAAATATGAAAATGCTCCAAGACTGTGGACCCTCGATTATAGTATACATTTATGTGATTAATGAAAATGTGTCATCAAAAATGTATGCAAAGAACCCACCTAAAGAAAAAGCGTTCATGTAGTAACCTTTGTATAATTGGATTTGCACATGGATCATGCAAAATGTCAGTGACTAAACGTATATACCCTGTTGACATTCGACATTCTATGACCAACATGCATACAGTTTTATATATATTATACTTTCACCAATGCGCCCACCTGACAGATTGACCGTTAATTGTATCCACATCTTTCTGTTCAGATGTATTTAGATAATAGCGTAATGTTGAAACTGCATATAATGATAGTCTTGTACTAAACCGTTCTAAAGCATAGATCATTATGCAAACATCCGAGCCAATGATATTGCATGTGTATCGACATCGACCATTCAAAGAAAGAGTACAGGGCATCGTATACAATATATGTCAGGAAATTATGTCAAATGATCCTAAGGTTTGATCAGCAGTCTCATTTCCTAAAATGGACCGGATTTTCCTCTTGATAGATCTAAGACGAGTTGTTACAGTCGTATTTGGCATTAATCAGGTGAGCTTAATAATATCAACTAAATGCGTTCAATACCTAAAATCACATAACAACTGATTTATTTCCCTAAACTACAAACTGAAAATTAATATCCTAACTTTCAGATGTATATAGTGTTCCAAAGGGGTTACATTAATGTTCTAAATAAAGTCCAGTCCAGTGTTCCCAAGGGGTTACATTTGTGTTCTAAATGAAGTCCAATCCAGTGTTCCAAAGGGGTTACGTTGGTGTTCTAAATGAAGTCCAGTCCAGTGTTCCAACAGGTGAAATTGGTATCCTAAATGAAGTCCAGTCCAGTGTTCCAAAGGGGTTACATTGGTATTCTAAATGAAGACCAGTCTTGAATATGCTGTTGAGCCATTAGTCTTACATGTGATCATCTGTCAATAGTCGTGATGCATCACAATTATATGATCAAGAACGTCTTTAAATTAATTAGCAATTGTCTCAATAGAGTCATGACATCATCAAGTCTATACGCACTGCGTAATTTCAATGAATAATTGAAATACATCATCTCAAATAAGCATTAAGTATAACTATAAGACTGACTCCACTAAACATGTTTAAGATATGACTATTCAAGTCTGTTTTGCACTATCTTTATTTTATAAAGAAACTAATACCTAATAACATAACCAGGACGGGGGTCAAAATTAATTTCAGAACCTTCTAAGTTACAAAATGACTCTTGCAAAAGACAACTATGAAAAATTGAAACAACAATTTCGATATACATAAAAATACATCGTACAATAGACGAGAATAACGGCATTAAATCAACATTATATTTTCGTAAGCATGCAGACAGCTTGACAGGCAATGAACTGCTGTAGCAAAGGATAAAACCGCTAATTCCTGGATACATCAATGTTACGGATTCCTTGAAAGAAAGACTTTCTCATGTACTTGATGCAAGTGTGATGCCGATTTAAGCTACCCTAATTAAAAGCTTCGCATCCGGTACATGCTGAAAATGAATCAAATCTAATCCGGCAAATATAATCTTTGTTTAAGTACGGATTAAAGTTGCTTGATTTGTTTTCTCTTTCTATTTTATAGTATACTTAATTCTCTTAATGTGTACATATATATAGCGTGATGATTATTCAGCGGAACTGTGGATCATTTGATGAAAAAGCGCAAGTGCCACATTAATGGAAAGAAAATAGGGTTTTCTTCCAAATTTATTACATATATATGCAATAAAATGACAACGAACAGGGCAAAATCAGTATCTAGCTAGCCGGAGAACTTTCAAAACTTTAAAATTGAAAAACGCTTATTTTCCGAACCTTTACAAGGCTGATTATCATGACTTCAACCTTTTAACTTTATTATGTTTCAATTAGTTTATTTCAGCTCGTTGATGTTACTAAAACTATTTGTAATGACCTACAAATCGATGTATTTATCTTAATCAATCCCTGATACACGTAATCCCTTGCTTAATCAAGTGCACCTGTTATTGTTATTCGCCTTATTATATATATATATGTATATATATATGCATCGTTAAATATCATCCTTTATATGGAATAAATGATATATATATATATATATATATATATATATATATATATATATATATATATATATATATATATATTTCATTTATTGCATATAAAGGACGATAGTTAAAAGCAAGCATTATTGGTTTCCTAATTTGAAGTTAATCAATGGTTTTGCTGAAGTTGAAGAAAATTAGAACAGAAGAACAATGAATAGAAATGAAAATATTTAATATGTAAATTTGTATCTAGCCATACAACACACAAACCGGAAGATGAAAGCAACCATGTCAAATCGGTGTAAATAATGCTAACATTAATACGAATAAGGCATGAATGGTTAAATGTTGCTACATTTCTTAAATTAATGCCGATGACGAAATTTCAGCAGTTTAGACTCGCCTAAGAAGTAGGCCTGTAGGGAGATTATTTTGTCATTCCGATTATATTTACACTAAAATGTAGAAATTATTTGCCACATAAAAACATAAACTGTATGTTTGTATCAATTAAAAGGAAGGAAATGTTTTGTTCCGATTCCAGGATGCCTAAATCATCTATGTTAACAGCCATCCTTTCGCACTATCAATTAAAAGGAAGGAAATGTTTTGTTCCGATTCCCAGATACCTAAATCATCTATGTTAACAGCCATCCTTCCGCACTGTTTCTGTTTTAAACAATGCATGTCTTCATCTAGTAAGCCTGTTTAAATATGTGGTTGGACATTGTGTAATCTTTTTGAGGGATTTAGCATTTTCATAGAGATGTTTGCAAAATTATTCCACTCATAGTTTATCACAAAGTTGTACTGTATTATTTTTACGTATTCCTAAAAATAATATAAAGCAAAAAGGATGATCAAAGCAATGTAATGATATTAAATAAAACAATATGCCAGAATAGTACAAAGAAACATTAAAGGCTCAATGTTTTTAACGAGGAAAACATTCGTTCAAAGTAAATAGCTACCGATGGCTAGCACCTTTTATCGATAGATTGTCTTTAAGACTTCCGTTTGAAACATACACCATCATACCGCTATGTCAAGTAGAAAACTGTAATATGTTACAAAGCATAACATTACTTTTACATGAGAAATGAGTATTTATATCCACCAAGTCAAATCAACGACCCGAAGGTGAATATTCTAAAATATTCTTATAATGTGGTGAAACAATACGATGGCGTTTGTTAAGAAGCACAGTGAACACACGAAATATTAGAGCCATCGTGGAAATCGGAAGTACTTTGAACATATTTGCAGCGTGAAGGATAGCGACTGGGACAGACAGTATTATCATACAGGTTAGATAATTTGTTTAAACAATATAATAATGATATTTATTTGTATTAATAACAATTCTGGATTCTGGATTATCAAACATTCTTCTGCAAAGTCCAAGGATAACAATTTCCGTTCTATATATATATATATAAAGAGAGAGATAGAAAGACAGACAGAGAGAGAGAGAGAAAGAGAGAGAGAGAGAGGGAGGGAGGGAGAAAGAGAGTTGGTAGAGAGTGAAATTTACCAATAAGTTCTAAGTATCCAGCCAATTCGATTATGTTGTTGTGCGGCTCCTGATATTTCCTTTCTTTGGCACTTGCTGTTTGGAAAGTATTGTTATAAGCTGGGACAAAGGTCCTCCCGGGTGTAGGGCTAATACCAATCAAATCAAATAAGAAAAAAACATTCTCAATTGCGCTTACATTCTTAGTCATACTTCTATACTTTTTTAATTCATCTAAAAATAAGACTTCAAACATTAAAATATAAATGGAATATAGTAAATGTTAACAATACATGCATATAAATGATTTTTAAGGGAGCACTAAACAAATTCTGACAACGGCCAGTGTCTATAATATATACAATAGGCAAAGTGTTACATAAATGGTGTGAAATATATTTGCTGTCAATGCATTGCATATAAACAATGTCATAATGTCATCGGTTTTATGGCACAATACAATATTTTAGTCACTAACTAATCAATCGTTTGCATATTGAAAATTACCGGCAGAGAAAGTTCTATGTAATCAATAAACATTATTTTCCTACATAATTTAGAAGTGGATTTTCCCAGTAGATATTAAAAGTATCAAGTAAGATGAAACAATAGCTACAAGACACATATTGCTTTACTAAATTGTGGAGCAATAAATAAGAGGTAACGATGGATACTTTTGTGTACAGCGTATGTATTTGTCCTGAACTATGCTGATGCTGCCAATGGTTGTCTTATGCAGTACTAGAGATAATTGTACCTTGTTGAATACTATGCATAAATGTCATAGGTTCATTCGTTTCACAATTTGTTTCTACTCTAAGTCAACATAAGATGGCTTATAACACATCATTGTCTTATTTCCTGTCAGAATGTATGCTTGTTTATTATCACCACAGTTTCTTGTACAACTAAATATTACTATAATTAATTAATCATACCAAGCGAGTCTTTCCTCTTTCGGTCCTGGTCCTGCAACATATTTAAGAATACAACGATTACCACCTTAATGATGCCTTTTGGCTTAGTTATTGTAACTAAGACAACAATTTTATAGAAGACAGAGGCCTATTTACACATCTCTAAGGTTTTCAAAAATGAGTTTAGTTTAGTGAAGTTATAATTGTATTGTCTACAAAAGCTGGTGTTTACTAAGTTAAACACATTATACAGATACTGATGTGTACGTGCGCATTTTGTCGTAGAAAGTGTGTAAAATGAATAAAGAAATGATATGTCATGTTTCGTTGAGAAAGCTGATAAATCATCAAGTTCAAAACATCATTTAAATTGCTGTGTTTACCGCCGATCTGTTCAAGGTTGCTTATTTTAGCATGTACAATTGTTCAAAAGTAACATGTTCTGGCCGTCTAATTGTAAGTGAACACTTCACTATTTGTCAATTTGAATAGACGTATACGTCAATATCATTGTTGCTAAATGTAGCTTCTCCGACGTTAATGAGTAATGAATACATTTGTTATATAGCAGCATCAGTATCGCCTGAATTAGCTGACATAGCATTGCCTATTGATCGATGCATTCCAAGACAACTGAACTATTATCTTTTCGATATCGGTTTAGATATATTGAGTTTGGTACCTGAAGCAAATAACAAAAGCCTTTTGGATAGCATTGTTTATGTATGTGCCTCGCTTTGCTTAGACGTTTCACTCTTTGCAATCAGCTCCTTCCCCAAAGATTTAAGTTTGATAAGTGATGTGATGATGAATTGACTGATCTATGTCTTATAGCAGTATTGGAAACCATCTGTCCTTCATTTTATAACTAAAGATATTGCACACGTATGAGGCAAAGAAACGATGGATAGTCAATGTACATGTCAACAGTATACACCAAAATGTGCAATATAATATACCACACAACCTACCAAGAATATTTAATAGAAAACCTACCTGCAACGTCCAGGACAAAACACAATCACACTATCACTCTGAAACATTCTTTATTGTTTTCACAAACGTTCCCACGCAATCAATCCTTACCCTCATCCCAGTTTGGTTGTAAACCAAATTTCCATAAACATAAGGTCAACTCCATAGTAGATCATGTGCCCCTTAGGGAATACTAATATTTACTATACGGTCTCCCAACTAATGAGACCTGCCCTCGTGATTTCTGTTTTACATATAAAACCTAATAAGATAAGTTTCACTCAAAATACCATGAGCTACTCTAACAGGTTTATGAAAGAAGCACATGTTTAATTTTGTTTAGGTGGGAATATTTATGACAAGCAAGAATGATAAAAAGAATCAACCATTTATTCCCAATATAAACAGAAACGTAAGGTTTGTTACTGTGTTCACCAGGTCTATTCCAACCGTAATTTTGACGCCAAGTTTCATGAAATAATTCAATTGTGATTAAATGACATCTATTTAAAATGAGATATTTTGGAAGCAGATCCTGTGTAGTGATGCATTCTTGATTAAACTCCATCTAATCATACTCTCACCAGGTTTTACGGTCACGCAGCATATCTCCTCAAGTTCTACCTCATTGAACGTATCATATAAAGATGAGAAATAGCAAATCCTATAATAACTTCTATTATACATCCATCTGACTTAAAACGTCACAAAATTGAAGTCCAGATTTATTACTTGATTGATCTCGGTAGCAAAGTTATATCATATTTAGAGATAATTCTAAATCAGATGATTGGTATTGGGTATTTCATAATTGTCTAATATAGGAATCACTGTACATTTCAGATTTGCAAACTTTATACCTTCCTAAAATAATCCATGAAAAAGGATATATACATATGCATGTATTTACTCAACATTGATTGAAAAAGTTTGAAATATTTTACAAGGGACTTAACGTACATGCGTTCAGGCAGTTTTAACATGCAAGAAACTAAAGCAACAATGAATACAAAATACATTTTGCTAGCAATGGCTGTTTTTGTATAATATAGTTCTGCTAAACAAGTAAGCATATTAAAATTAGAAAATGACATGTACTTGTCTTTTAGAAATAATAGCAAGGATATATAAACAGAAAGGATAATATTCTAAGAAACGAAATAACTTCATGCATAGTGAATATTAGGAGAGGGTAAGTACTGAGTCTTCTTACTCATTCCGACAAACGAATCTCTCTAGTGTAAGAAATGAATAGAACCTTGACAATGACGATTGTAGAAATATTTTACTCAAAATAAAACAAGAAAATGAATGAAAGCATTGGCTAACCTCATCGATGAATATAAGTATAATTATGATAATTTAATTTAGTTTACTCCAGTTAAAGCACGCCGGAACGAAAAAATATCTACACTGTGGATAACGGTATTGAATTAGCGCAGAAATTGGGTCTCAAAATATAGTTCTATATTTGCAAAAGGCTCACTTTTTAAATCTATTGATGACATTATTAAAATAGAGTAGGTAATTTTAGATAAGCCTCCTAAATATGAATTGGAAAACGTAAAGTGACAGAAGATATACTACGAGCCAGAACTATCTCAAAGATGAAGATTTGTGATTATCGTGAAACAAACATAATCAACAAGACTATTTTCGGACATTATAAAAACAACTAAAGATAAATCTCAATGATTAGCTTCTTCACAATAAACCAGTTCACAAAGACTATGAGCTTCTCTCATACAGCAGAACAGGCTGCATATAATGTGTTTATATAATTTGGCCAAAAATGCAGCAACAGCATAGAGACATGGACCTAAAATGCCTATTAACTAGGTAAGAAATATATTATTTGTAAAAACATATATCATATTTGTGAAAAGGATAACCATAGCCTTTATTATAGAAAACATTGTAACCGGTAAATACAGACGTTATTTAAACAAATAGTGCAATGTGCATTTCATTGCATAAACCACTCTTTTTGTCCTCATGATTTTTATGACATACTATTAACATGACTTGATTGGATAATAACATTTACTTATCAAGACCTTACTTAACAACATTAAGAAATGAAGGAGCCATAATATCAACAAGTAATAATAATTAATTAGAGAATGTGTTTTGAGAAATCGTAAAAAACACGAGACACATTTTGTAGCTAAAATCGCTAAATATTTGAAAGTATACTTTTTAAAGTGTTTCACCATTTCTTAGCCGTATTTTAATGGTTATCTCTCCACATTTGTAATATATATCCACTTGTTTTGATCAATTATTATTATTGTTATTGTTATTAGTAGTACTTTAACAGTATTTTGTGGTTATATATTACTTTCCCTGAAGAGATTTAGGCATGGGCAACACTAGGATGACGAATTCTTTCCTTTGTAGTACTATCAAACATTAATTTTGTTTTCCATGAGTACAGTGATTGAGTTGTCCTATTATTTGAGACATGTGACAAGATCTAAAATAGTTATAAACATCCCGTTTAATTTTAAGCCAATACAAATGACTAAACATCTTGTGATAATACGTACTGAATCTTAAATGACCAGCCGAAAGAAATACTTGCTCAATTACCACCCGTCATCAGCGAGGACCTCAGTTGGTCTCCAGTTTCTCGTAGGGACCCCATCAATTATTTTGCAATTCCAGTGAATAATTTAGTTAAATAATTCCTCTCAAATAAATGAAAACACAACTAAATGGGATTCTACAAAACTGGTAATAAAACATAAATGAAGAATTGTTTACATGGTCTTCTTGACGTACAGGCTGATCTATGACATAACAAAATACCCAAGATGTGTGTCATTTAGAACAGGAATTTCAATTGATTTATTTCTGTTTGATTTCAACTGGTTACTTCAAGTTTAGCAAACAACATGACATAAATTAAATAATAGACTTTTCAAGTGAAACACCAATGTCCTCACCTCAGAAACAAGTAAACATATTGATTACTAATAGTCATTATCTTAATGGATACTCTGCAATAATAGACAAAGTTTGACTATGCAATTTCTTGTTTACAAATGTCCCTTAAAATCCAGAATCATGGATGGACAAAACTTAAGTGCACCATATAGATATGCCTAACACACGTGCAAAATATAATTTTCGATATCCAAATCCACTTAACTTGATGCCATCGAACGGCTAGGAAGCGTGACATATACTAGCCCATGATATGATAGCAAACATTTATCATGTATATAAGCTAGGTGGAAAAATATTTCAATATTTTCAAACTTCTACGTCAGATCAAGTCAAACTTTATATATTAAACAAAACTCTCTCTGTCTTATACTTTGTGTTTAATAATTTTATTTTAAGGGAAGGGGTTTAGTTTTGCTTTCGAACCAGATGTATTATTATCTTTTACTTGAAGATAATTTTGTTTGAACTATTATAATATATAATATGATTTAATTTGATCTAACAATTATAGCAAAGACATTGTCTTAATCTGGTTGGCATTTTTTTATTTGAATGCACAGCCCCTCAATAAATCTCACAAGCCTACACAAGAAATGACACGTATTTTACCAGTCATAGAGCCTAATGGTACGTCTTGTTAAACTTACAAATTGCAAATAATAGTTAATCAATTGAAAGTTCAGTAAGGGATCCCATGTCCTCTTTAGAAATGAGATGCTTAGCATATAAACCATTGTTTCACAAATCTTTATGATAATCGATTTTGTTTTTGCAAAGGATACATTTTGAAGATGTTTTAAATGTTTCTTTCATATGCTGTCATTTATTTTAAATTGACTTTTTCCCTATCTGTCTTTCCATATATTTGTATTCTTTGTCTGAATTATATAAAACGCCACTGCTACTTCACGAATTAACATCAAAATTGACATGAGTGACTTTCTTATGATTAAATGTTGGGCCAAAACAAAACATAGGACCACTGTGACCTATATTTCTAGATTATTGAGAATAAAAACATTGCTTAGAAATTGTATGTGCTCCTTAATTCTTCTATCCTTTAATCTATTGGCAACAATGTGGGTGTACTCTTGATGTATCCTGCTTAGAAGAGTTCGATTGATGTGACCTAATTTTGAAGACATTAAAATTGCTTCACAACTGAGTTCAACCTTTTTGTCTGGGCTACGACACGTTTATATCAAGACATAATTCACGGAATATGAACAGTGTCTGCACATTGGGATGAAAATGTTACACGAATGTTTCTTTATTTTTCAGAAAGTATTAGTAACCGCTTTTCTGTTTAAATATGCTATGATGTTAACAATTATCATTTATAACAAACCTTCTACAGAGAGTGATTCTTCATCGTATGATGCTGCATGTCTCTAGTCAAAACCGGTAAATTATACGTGCTCTTCTGTTTTATTTCAAACTTGCAATACAAATATGTCGATCCACTTAGACTACTACAGGTATATACATAAAACTAACCATTGTCGTGTATGCAGGGACGATATAAATGTTCAACTTACACTTATACAGGCAACAATGACCTACTATTTAGGATACAATCATTATTTATTATCTCACACACCTACTGCTACTGCAATATAAATTCTACAAAAGATTTTGTATTTTCGAATATAAACATTTCACTTATTTCCGATCCGAGATTGTGAATATTATTTCTATATTGCATATGTTATCAAACTATAGCACGGTTTAACTTGACAATACATCTTAAAGTGGAAAAATGTTTACATCTCGATTCGGTAAATGTGATCTATAGTTCGGTATTCTGGAAACTAAAAAAACTGTGCCTGTGTCCAAATGTATAAAACTTTTTAACTCTAAACATCTTTGACAAATGCATATGGCTTATCAAATAAAACGTTCATCACAAATGGGTTATTATAACTTACATTCTTCGGTAATGAAGGAATTCTCAATGCCACTGATTTATGTAATAGACGTGGAGGTTATCTTGCGCTGTCCTGCTTACTAATAATTCTTGAAAACTAGAACAACTCTATTTGTTACCAGCAAATCGTTACGTCAATTGGGGGAGTCATAAAATGTTCAATTTCACGCGAACGGTTTGCTATATTCAGTTTGTAAAAGATTAAAGAAAATCTGAGTAACGCTACTAATTCGATTAATTAATAAGATAAAAAGTGTCTCTTACTGACACAATTCTGTTCGTAATTTGAGGTAATTTTACTTAAATAATTTTCACAACAATGGAACCTGACATTAAATATCCGTTGTATTTCAAATTCAATCTAATCCAACCTAATTGTGTATGTGTGTTTTTGGATATTTAACGTAGTTAAAAAAAACATTCAGTCTTATGGCTACGATGACTGCAGTGTGGTAGTTTATAGTTATGTCTAGCACTGGAGTATCCAGCCGCAGACATGTAGCATGATGTTCCACCCAGTCAGATTATCCTGACACCAGAGCAAAAAGTCCTAATAATAAAGACCCAATCGAACTGGGACTATGCTCTATATCCGTTCATTTCATGCACATTTTCGTATATATACATAAGAAAAATATAAAAACTATAAATGAAACAACGAACTTATCAATATGCAAAATGATTTCGAATAACCACAAAACGCATAGAACTACATTTTGTAGCGGACACACTCGGTGAATGTGAGGAGCTCGATCACTCGGTCAATACACAACTGCCTGCAGTAAATCTTAACAACGTTCACAGGGGAAATATATGTATTTATATGTGACAAGAATACAGTATATATATAGTTATGTACGCTGTATCACTTATATACCACGAGATGTTAAAATGTTTCCTTTTAAAGAAAACTTTATAATTTTCGTGATACATCATTGATAAGGCGAACATACATCTATATATACATATACTTACGAATAGCCTCAAGGTATTCAGCCATTTCGATTCCACTGCTATCTGGTTCTGCATATTCTCTTTCATCATGAGGACCAGTAGTGTTTGAAGCTTGCTCCGTCCTTATGCCTGGTTTTGGTCTAATGATAAAGGAATCAGAGATATCAAAAAGCATTCACCCTTAGGTTTTATATTCTTTACGTTACAACATTTTCATAGTGCTTAATATTTTAACAAATGGTAATTCAAGGATAAACATCGTTTCGAATCATAATCGTAGGTCAAATGTGATGAATGAAAATGTGCATAGACCATGATCCCAATGGCTCATGCTTACTGATCCTAAATCAGGGACATTTTACCTGGTGTTTTTGTCCTTAACTATTTTACAGCTGCTTTGTCTTCATTGTGCCTAATTTAAAGATTCCTGTATATTCGTTAATACTAGGCATACATCGTGCATATCTTTTTCTCTTTTAAATGTTATTAAACTACGCCATGCTTGAATTAAAAGCTTTATATATTGTCGACCCTTGATTTGCAGTATGATCAAAGTTTCATATAAAGGCAGTGTAGTACATGCGCAACAAAATATAATTAATTAATCTTACCTACTAATTATTACATCTTTCGACATCTGTCCTGCAATATGATTAAAAATTTAATAATGACTTCTTCAGTTCTACATTGGACTAATTTATTGTAACTAAAATGATGTCGAGATAACTTTGGAATATTTACTAATCCCTAAGGTATTTAATGTTTAATTTAGTGTATATGTAATTAAAGTGGACTAAACTGGATGCTTGTCTAATTTGAACATTTTAGACATAATCATGCGGAACTGAGCTTTCTGTTTTTCAACGAGCTTCGAATCAATTCAAGATATGATAGATCATGCAGACATCATAGTTATCTGAATAGTTGATGTCGGTATACATATATTGAATTTCATACCCGACGAAATGTAGCAAAAGATTCTGCTGGAAACGAAGGAAACGGTTCTGCTGATTAGAAATAGTTTGTTTTCAGACTTGTAGAGACAAAGAATTATTTATATCAATTACATTCGATAAAAAATAACTTATGTTGAAGAAAAGAAAAGAAAAGTTGGAAAGCAAATACAAGCCTACTCCCCATAAGATTCAACTATTGTAGAAAATGCAAGGAAGCAAAAATGCTTTTGCTGATAACGTTTCAATAAATTGACATATTAGTTTGAATGCTTTCGACACTTGATTTCCTCTGATTGATATGGAACATAAATGATACAGAGTATGTGGAGCATTATTGGCTAGAAAATGTCCGATGGAGGATGATCGTGACTTTTGATGACATTACATTTAGTTAGCTCGGACATGTCAAACTTCTGTGGTGAAAAGCAATATAAATACATTCGTATCTGGAATATACCAAGAAGAACGTTTACAAATATTTTTGATTGCAATTTTTTATATCAAAAGTATACTTTCTACGTGGTTGTCATGGATATTGAATAGTTGGAATGGATGCCCCGAGTAAGGATCTAAACTGGTCTTTCGTGGAATGTTTTAACAAATATTACTGTCCTTCAGCTGCACAATATGTTTGATAAGAATGTTATCGACGCTAAGACGCACCTTCCCCACATTTATACAGGACAAATTAAATTAAACATATCAGTAATGTACAGTATTTGCTGTGTGATGGGTCACTTTCTGCGATGTTACTAGGAGGTGCAACAATCATCGTATACTTAGCCTATTTCACTAATATGTCCACGTGTGGGCTTATTTGATACCAACGTTTCTGTCATATTGAACTTAATGGAAATTTGTTATCAAACAGAAATCTCCCGAAACGCACCATGTCTTTGTGCTCGTGCCTTTACATCATTTCGATATCGCTATAACAGAAAGTTAATAAAGAATTACAAAATAAGTGTGCCTTCAAAACAACATTCAGAACATCCGACGTTCATATATGTATCGTACAGGATGATGGAAAAATCATATAGACACAACTTTAATCTTGAAGGTGGCGATAAAGTAACTAGAGCTAACACAATCATGACTCCTTATGTAATTAGAGCGTTGTAATTAGACCGTCAAACAGTCACGGTATATTCCTGTCTTGTGACATGTTTCTCTCCATCCATAGTGAGCTTTGAGTAAGAAATCTAGCAGCTTTCTGATCTGTTGTGGAGCTTGGTACATGATTAATTGATTAAATGATTGTATTTTGACGGCACACCAGCACTGTAAGGCTATATAGCGCCACATGAAGGTTACATGTATGATCATTTAAATATGACAAAAAGTTACATATCGACCAGCGATATCAAAACCAAATAGTTGAACGTAAAGCGATACGATGGTTAAGGGTAAAAATCTTCGGAAGCTTTCTGATTAATTAGATGGTGAGGAATGTTCCGAGAAACTGTCAGCACGAATATTTGCTATGTGACTATTGGAATTAAAATTGTTATTGTTCAGCTTCAGATGTCAGAGAGAATTGTGTTTTCTCTTTCCATTTATTTTGTAAATAGTGCTCCAAACATTTTTAACAGAGGAACGGGAGTTTAAAGAAGAAACATATTTCTTCCATGATGCTCGTTTGCTTTTTTTTGATCGTGCGGCGAGGTTTGGCCGGGAGAATTAGGTTTCTCCTTAAATATCTGGGCGTAAGACGATTGTTAAATTTGTTCAATGCTTCTCGGCGTTGTTTAATGGCTTCTTTACATTCTTTAGTGACCCAATAGCTTTGGAATCTTGTGCCGTTCCGTGAGAACTTGAAAATATATTCTTCTGCAATTTCGATTAAAATAGAAGCACAATGCTGAATGGGATCATTAACGTCGAAAGGGTTATCATGATTTAGCATAGTCTTACAGAGTATTTCAAGCTTGGCCTAGTCGGACGTGTTTATATTCCATTGTGGAATTGTATCATCATTTGTAGAGTTAATGTTTTCTAGGGAGATTGGAAAGTGACCACTACTATCAAGGGCATCGGCGTCCTTCCAATCATAGTCCAAAACCAGCGAAGGAGAACAAATTGTCAAATCAATACACGTGTATGTACCCGTTCCAGGGTGTAAGCACGTCAGAGGTTTGGTGTTATATAAGCTTAAGTCGTGTCTAGAAATGAAGTCTTCTACTTTGTGGCTTCAGTCACTTTTCTGATTTGATCCCCATAACATTTTATAATCTGTTATGGGAATAAAACGAACCATTGTCATGTATGCGCGGATGCGATAGATTTGCGACTCACACCTATACTGGTCACAATGACCTACTATTTTTAATAAAATCATTATTTATTATCTCACACACATATTGCAAGATAAATTCTATAAAAGATTTTGCATTTTAGAATAAAAACATTTCACTTATTTCCGAGATTGTGACTATCATTTCTATATTGTATCTGTTTTCATACTATAGCACGGTTTCACTTGACAATATATCTAACAATACATCTTGAAGTGGAAAAATGTTTACATTTCGATTCGGGAATTGTGATCTATAGTTCCGGATTCTGGAAACTAAAAAAAAAACCTATGCCTGTGTCCAAATGTATAAAATATTTTAACTCTAAACATCTTTGATAAATGCATATGGGTTATCAGCTAAAACGTACATCTTAATTAGGTTATTGTGACTTACATTATTCGGTCATGAGGGAATTCTCAAAGCGACTAGCTTTTGTAATAGACGTGGAGGTTATCTTGCGATATCCTCCTCACTAATAGCTCTTGAAAACTAGTACAACTCTCTTTCTTTAACCAGTAAATCGTTACGTCAATTGAGGGAGTTGTAGCAGGTTCAGTTCCACGCGATCGGTTTGCTATATTCAGTTTGTAAAAGATGAAAGAAAATCTGAGTAACACTACTAACTAGATTAATTAATAAGATAAAAATTGTCTCTTACTGAAACAATTTCTTCATATTTTGAAGTAATTTTAGTTAATTAATTTTGACAATAATGGGACCTAAAAATAAACATCCGTTGTATTTCAAATCCAATCTAATCCAATCTAATTGTGTGTGTGTGTTTTGGATTGTTAACGTAGCTTTAAAAAAGTATTCAGTCATATCGCCACGATGTCTGCAGTGTGGTAGTTTATAGTGATGTCTTACACTTGAGCATCAAGCCGCTGACATGTAGCATGATGTTCCACCCAGTCAAATTATCTTGACTCCAGACCATCCAGTCCTAACACTAAAAGCCCAATCGAATTGCGACTATGCTTTATATATGTTCATTTTATGGACATTTGGGTTTATATACATAGGAAAAATGAAAAACTCCAAAAGAAACAATGAACTCATCAATATGTAAATAGATTGCGAATAACCACACAACGCATAGAACTACATCTTGTAGCGGACACACTCGGTGAATGTGAGGGGCTCAATCACTCGGTCAATACACAACCGCCTCTAGTAAATCTTAACAATGTTCACACGGCCAAATATATGTATTTGTATGTGATATCAATAAAATATATGTATAGTATGTACGCTGTATCACTTATATACCACGAGATGTATAAATGTTTCCTTTTAATGAAAACTTTATACGTTTCGTGGTTCATTATTGATAAGGCGAACATACATATATAACTTACGAATAGGCTCAAGATATTCAGCCATTTCGATTCCACTGCTATCTGGTTCTGCATATTCTCTTTCATCATCAGCACCAGTATTGTTTGAAGCTTGCTCCGTACTTATGCCTGGTTTTGGTCTAATGCAAAAGGAATCAGAGATATTGAAAGCATTCCCGCTTAGGTTTTATAGTCTTTAGGTTCAAACATTTTCATCGTACCTAATATTTTAACAAATGATAATTCAATGATAAACACCGTTTCGAATCATAATCGTAGATCAAAATAGATGAATGAAAATGTGCATACACCATTATCCCAATGGCTCATTCTTACTAATCCTAAATCAGGGACATTTTACCTGGTGTGTTTGTTGTTAATTATTTTACTGCTGCTTTGTCTTCATTGTGCCTAATTTAGAGATTCCTGTACATTCTTTAATACTAGGCATACATCGTGCACATCTTTTTCTCTTTAAAATGTTATCAAACTACGCCATGCTTCAATTAAAAGCTTTACTTATTGTCGACACTTGATTTGCAGTGATGATCAGTTTCATATAAAGGCAGTGTAGCACATGCTCAAGAAAATATAATTAATTAATCTTACCTAGTAATTATTACCTCTTTTGACACTTTTCCTGCAATATATTTAAGAATATAATAATGGTTTCATCAATTCGACATCGCGACTAATGTATTGTAACTAAAATGATGTCGAGATGACTTTGGAGTATTTACTAATCCTTAAGGTTTTAAATGTTTAGTTTAGTGTATATGAAATTAAAATCTACCAAATTGGGTGCTTTTCTAATTTGAACACTTTAGACAGAATCATACGCACCTCAGCTTTGTGTCCTTTAACGAGCTTCTAATCAGTTTACGATATGATAGATCATGCATACATCATCGTTCTCTGAATAGTTGATGTCGGTATACATATATTGAATTTAATATCAGACGAAATATAGGAAAAGGTTCTGCTGGAAACGTAGTAAACGGTTCTGCTGGTTAGAAATAATTTTGTTTTCTGACTTGTAGAGACAAAGAATTAGTTATATCAATTACATTCGATAATAAATATAAAATAAAAAAATCTTTTGAATTTTTTTTTTATTAACCCCGTAATTGGTTGACCAATGGATCGGGGAACCATCCCAGGTCACCTTACAATCAAACATTTCTGGTTATCAGATGATCTAGGGATAATAAATATAATCTACAGAGAAAGTAAAAAAGAAAAAAAACACACAAACAAACACACGTTTATACTCATGCATATGGCACAAAATCTAGGTGACATGGCCTTTGTGATATTACTTATTATTTTGTTCCTGTTTACCATCAAGTCAGAGACAAGTTAAATGTTCATTGTTGATGTCCATTTTTGAAGAAATTGGTCCTCTTTTTTATTCACCTTAGCAATGTATTTTTCAATGTTCTTATGCATTGCAACTATTTGCTTAAAAGCAAAAATAGAAGGATTTTTCATATTGAATCTGCAAGTATAAATATAATATTTTGCCAAAATAAGCAGAAAATTACCCAAACTATCCAGTTGTTCACTTCCTAAAAATGTTTCTTTTTTGGATAGATGTACAATATTTGGGCAAAAAGGTGCAAAAACTTCAATAAAACGGTACCAAACTGTGAAGTAATACTGCAGTCATAAAAGAGATGCTCAATACTTTCAGTTTCACTCTTACAGAAAGTACATTTGTTGTCATCAAATATGTTAATTCTTTTAAGAAAATCATTAGTAGCGATTATTCTATGGATTAATTTAAAGTTAAAAGAGATCAACTTGGTATCCTTGGTACAGCATTTTGCCCGGTATATATATTAAACCACTCCTCACTACTTATATTTTTATTGAATACTGATAATAAATAACTTATGTTGAAGAAAAGAAAAGAAAGTTGGAAAGCAAATATAGGCCTATTCCATTAAAGATTCAACTATTGTAGAAAATGTAAAGAAGCAGAAATGCTTTTGCTGATAACGTTTAAATAAATTGACATATTAGTTTCAATGCTATTGACACTTGATTCCCTCTGATTGATATGGAACATAAACAAATGATGCATAGTAGGTGGAACATTATTGCCTAGAACATGTCCCGTGGAGTATGATCGTGACCTTTGATGACATTACATTTAGTTAGTTTAGACATGTCTAATGTTTGTTTCTTATCTGGCTGTGGTGAAAATAATATCAATACATTTTTATGTGGACTATTCCGAGAACTTTTACAAATATATTTCGTTGCAATTTTATATATTAAAAGTATACTTTCTACATGGTGGTCATGGAGATTGAATAGTTGCAATGGATGCCATAAGTAAGGGTCTAAACTGGCCTTTCCTGGAACGTTTTAACGAAGATTACTGTCCTTTAGCGACACAATATGTTTGATCAGATTGTTATCGACGCTAAGACACACCATCCCCACATTCATGCAGGAGAAATTAAATTAAACATAGCAGTCATGTGAAATATTTACTGTGTGATGGGTCACTTTCTGCGATGTTACTAGGAGGTGGAACAATCATCATATTCTTAGCCTATTGCACTAATATATTCATGTGTGGGCTTCTTTGATACCAACTTTGTGTCATATTGAACTTAATGGAAATTTGTTATCAAACAGAAATCCCCCGAAACGCACCACGTCTATGTGCTCGTCCCTTTACGCATCATTTCCATATCGCTATAACAGAAAGTTAATAAAGAATTGCACAATAAGTTTGCCTTCTAAGCACATGTTCAGAACATCCGACGTTCATATATGTATCATACAGGACGATGGAAAAATCATATAGACACAACTTTAATCTTGAAGGTGGCGATAAAGTAAATAGAGGTAATACAATCATGACTCCTTATGTAATTAGAGCGTTGTAATTAGAGCGTCAAACAGTCACGGTATATTCCCGTCTTGTGACAAGTTTCCCTCCCTCCATAGTGAGCTTTGGGTTAGAAACCTAGCAGCTTCCTGATCTGTTGTGGAGCTTGGTACATGATTAATTGAGTAAATGATTGTATTTTGACGGCACACCAGCACTGTAAGGCTATTTAACGCCATATAAAGGTTGTATGTATGATCATTTAAATATGATAAAAAGTTACATATCGACCAGCGATATCAAAACAAAATAGCTGAATGTAAAGCGATACGATGGTTAAGGGTAAACATCTTCGGAAGCCTTCTGATTAATTAGATGATGAGGTATGTTCCGAGAAACTGTCAGCACGAATATTTGCTATGTGACGATTGGAACTAAAATTGTTATTGTTCAGCTTCAGATGTCAGAGAGAATTGTGTTTTCTTTTTCCGTTTATTTTGTAAATAGTGCTCCAAACATTTTTAGCAGAGTTACGGGAGTTTAAAGAAGAAACATATTTCTTCCATGATGCTCGTTTGCTTTCTGTGATCGTGCGGCGAGGTTTGGCCGGGAGAATTAGGTTACTCCTTAAATATCTGGGCGTAAGACGATTGTTAAATTTGTTCAATGCTTCTCGGCGTTGTCTAATGGCTTCTTTACATTCTTTAGTGACCCAATAGCTTTGGAATCTTGTGCCGTTCCGTGAGAACTTGGAAATATATTCTTCTGCAATTTCGATTAAAATAGAAGCACAATGCTGAATGGGATCATGAATGTCGAAAGGGTTATCATGATTTAGCATAGTCTTACAGAATATTTCAAGCTTGGCCTAGTCGGTCGTGTTTATATTCCATTGTGGAATTGTATCATCATTTGTAGAGTTAATGTTTTCTAGGGAGATTGGAAAGTGATCACTACTGTCAAGGACATCGGCGACCTTCCAATCATAGTCCAAAACCAGCGAAGGAGAACAAATTGTCAAATCAATACACGTGCATGTACACGTTCCAGGGTGTAAGCACGTCAGAGGTTTGGTGTTATATAAGCTTAAGTCGTGTCTAGAAATGAAGTCTTCTACTTTGTGGCTTCAGTCACTTTTCTGATTTGATCCCCATAACATTTTATAAACTGTTATGGGAATAAAACGAACCATTGCCGTGTATGCACGGATGCGATAGATTTGCGACTCACACCTATACTGGTCACAATGACCTACTATTTTTAATAAAATCATTATTTATTATCTCACACACCTATTGCAAAATAAATTCTATAAAAGATCTTGCATTTTAGAATAAAAACATTTCACTTATTTCCGAGATTGTGACTATCATTTCTATATTGTATGTGTTCTCAAACTATAGCACGGTTTAACTTGACAATATATCTAACAATACATCTCGAAGTGGAAAAATATTTACATTTCGATTCGGGAATTGTGATCTATAGTTCCGGATTCTGAAAACTAAAAAAAACCTGTGCCTGTGTCCAAATGTATAAAACTTTTTGACTCTAAACATCTTTGATAAATGCATATGGGTTATCAGTTAAAACGTACATCAAAAATGGGTGATTGTGACTTACATTATTCGGTCATGAGGGAATTTTCAAAGCGACTAGCTTTTGTAATAGACGTGGAGGTTATCTTGCGATATCCTGCTCACTAATAGCTCTTGAAAACTAGTACAACTCTCTTTTTTTAACCAGTAAATCGTTACGTCAATTGAGGGAGTTGTAGCAGGTTCAGTTCCACGCGATCGGTTTGCTATATTCAGTTTGTAAAAGATGAAAGAAAATCTGAGTAACACTACTAACTAGATTAATTAATAAGATAAAAATTGTCTCTTACTGAAACAATTTCTTCATATTTTGAAGTAATTTTAGTTAATTAATTTTGACAATAATGGGACCTAAAAATAAACATCCGTTGTATTTCAAATCCAATCTAATCCAATCTAATTGTGTGTGTGTGTTTTGGATTGTTAACGTAGCTTTAAAAAAGTATTCAGTCATATCGCCACGATGTCTGCAGTGTGGTAGTTTATAGTGATGTCTTACACTTGAGCATCAAGCCGCTGACATGTAGCATGATGTTCCACCCAGTCAAATTATCTTGACTCCAGACCATCCAGTCCTAACACTAAAAGCCCAATCGAATTGCGACTATGCTTTATATATGTTCATTTTATGGACATTTGGGTTTATATACATAGGAAAAATGAAAAACTCCAAAAGAAACAATGAACTCATCAATATGTAAATAGATTGCGAATAACCACACAACGCATAGAACTACATCTTGTAGCGGACACACTCGGTGAATGTGAGGGGCTCAATCACTCGGTCAATACACAACCGCCTCTAGTAAATCTTAACAATGTTCACACGGCCAAATATATGTATTTGTATGTGATATCAATAAAATATATGTATAGTATGTACGCTGTATCACTTATATACCACGAGATGTATAAATGTTTCCTTTTAATGAAAACTTTATACGTTTCGTGGTTCATTATTGATAAGGCGAACATACATATATAACTTACGAATAGGCTCAAGGTATTCAGCCATTTCGATTCCACTGCTATCTGGTTCTGCATATTCTCTTTCATCATCAGCACCAGTATTGTTTGAAGCTTGCTCCGTACTTATGCCTGGTTTTGGTCTAATGCAAAAGGAATCAGAGATATTGAAAGCATTCCCGCTTAGGTTTTATAGTCTTTAGGTTCAAACATTTTCATCGTACCTAATATTTTAACAAATGATAATTCAGTGATAAACACCGTTTCGAATCATAATCGTAGATCAAAATAGATGAATGAAAATGTGCATACACCATTATCCCAATGGCTCATTCTTACTAATCCTAAATCAGGGACATTTTACCTGGTGTGTTTGTTATTAATTATTTTACTGCTGCTTTGTCTTCATTGTGCCTAATTTAGAGATTCCTGTACATTCTTTAATACTAGGCATACATCGTGCACATCTTTTTCTCTTTAAAATGTTATCAAACTACGCCATGCTTCAATTAAAAGCTTTACTTATTGTCGACACTTGATTTGCAGTGATGATCAGTTTCATATAAAGGCAGTGTAGCACATGCTCAAGAAAATATAATTAATTAATCTTACCTAGTAATTATTACCTCTTTTGACACTTTTCCTGCAATATATTTAAGAATATAATAATGGTTTCATCAATTCGACATCGCGACTAATGTATTGTAACTAAAATGATGTCGAGATGACTTTGGAGTATTTACTAATCCTTAAGGTTTTAAATGTTTAGTTTAGTGTATATGAAATTAAAATCTACCAAATTGGGTGCTTTTCTAATTTGAACATTTTAGACAGAATCATACGCACCTCAGCTTTGTGTCTTTTAACGAGCTTCTAATCAGTTTACGATATGATAGATCATGCATACATCATCGTTCTCTGAATAGTTGATGTCGGTATACATATATTGAATTTAATATCAGACGAAATATAGGAAAAGGTTCTGCTGGAAACGTAGTAAACGGTTCTGCTGGTTAGAAATAATTTTGTTTTCTGACTTGTAGAGACAAAGAATTAGTTATATCAATTACATTCGATAATAAATATAAAATAAAAAAATCTTTTGAATTTTTTTTTTATTAACCCCGTAATTGGTTGACCAATGGATCGGGGAACCATCCCAGGTCACCTTACAATCAAACATTTCTGGTTATCAGATGATCTAGGGATAATAAATATAATCTACAGAGAAAGTAAAAAAGAAAAAAACACACAAACAAACACACGTTTATACTCATGCATATGGCACAAAATCTAGGTGACATGGCCTTTGTGATATTACTTATTATTTTGTTCCTGTTTACCATCAAGTCAGAGACAAGTTAAATGTTCATTGTTGATGTCCATTTTTGAAGAAATTGGTCCTCTTTTTTATTCACCTTAGCAATGTATTTTTCAATGTTCTTATGCATTGCAACTATTTGCTTAAAAGCAAAAATAGAAGGATTTTTCATATTGAATCTGCAAGTATAAATATAATATTTTGCCAAAATAAGCAGAAAATTACCCAAACTATCCAGTTGTTCACTTCCTAAAAATGTTTCTTTTTTGGATAGATGTACAATATTTGGGCAAAAAGGTGCAAAAACTTCAATAAAACGGTACCAAACTGTGAAGTAATACTGCAGTCATAAAAGAGATGCTCAATACTTTCAGTTTCACTCTTACAGAAAGTACATTTGTTGTCATCAAATATGTTAATTCTTTTAAGAAAATCATTAGTAGCGATTATTCTATGGATTAATTTAAAGTTAAAAGAGATCAACTTGGTATCCTTGGTACAGCATTTTGCCCGGTATATATATTAAACCACTCCTCACTACTTATATTTTTATTGAATACTGATAATAAATAACTTATGTTGAAGAAAAGAAAAGAAAGTTGGAAAGCAAATATAGGCCTATTCCATTAAAGATTCAACTATTGTAGAAAATGTAAAGAAGCAGAAATGCTTTTGCTGATAACGTTTAAATAAATTGACATATTAGTTTCAATGCTGTTGACACTTGATTCCCTCTGATTGATATGGAACATAAACAAATGATGCATAGTAGGTGGAACATTATTGCCTAGAACATGTCCCGTGGAGTATGATCGTGACCTTTGATGACATTACATTTAGTTAGTTTAGACATGTCTAATGTTTGTTTCTTATCTGGCTGTGGTGAAAATAATATCAATACATTTTTATGTGGACTATTCCGAGAACTTTTACAAATATATTTCGTTGCAATTTTATATATTAAAAGTATACTTTCTACATGGTGGTCATGGAGATTGAATAGTTGCAATGGATGCCATAAGTAAGGGTCTAAACTGGCCTTTCCTGGAACGTTTTAACGAAGATTACTGTCCTTTAGCGACACAATATGTTTGATCAGATTGTTATCGACGCTAAGACACACCATCCCCACATTCATGCAGGAGAAATTAAATTAAACATAGCAGTCATGTGAAATATTTACTGTGTGATGGGTCACTTTCTGCGATGTTACTAGGAGGTGGAACAATCATCATATTCTTAGCCTATTGCACTAATATATTCATGTGTGGGCTTCTTTGATACCAACTTTGTGTCATATTGAACTTAATGGAAATTTGTTATCAAACAGAAATCCCCCGAAACGCACCACGTCTATGTGCTCGTCCCTTTACGCATCATTTCCATATCGCTATAACAGAAAGTTAATAAAGAATTGCACAATAAGTTTGCCTTCTAAGCACATGTTCAGAACATCCGACGTTCATATATGTATCGTACAGGACGATGGAAAAATCATATAGACACAACTTTAATCTTGAAGGTGGCGATAAAGTAAATAGAGGTAATACAATCATGACTCCTTATGTAATTAGAGCGTTGTAATTAGAGCGTCAAACAGTCACGGTATATTCCCGTCTTGTGACAAGTTTCCCTCCCTCCATAGTGAGCTTTGGGTTAGAAACCTAGCAGCTTCCTGATCTGTTGTGGAGCTTGGTACATGATTAATTGAGTAAATGATTGTATTTTGACGGCACACCAGCACTGTAAGGCTATTTAACGCCATATAAAGGTTGTATGTATGATCATTTAAATATGATAAAAAGTTACATATCGACCAGCGATATCAAAACAAAATAGCTGAATGTAAAGCGATACGATGGTTAAGGGTAAACATCTTCGGAAGCCTTCTGATTAATTAGATGATGAGGTATGTTCCGAGAAACTGTCAGCACGAATATTTGCTATGTGACGATTGGAACTAAAATTGTTATTGTTCAGCTTCAGATGTCAGAGAGAATTGTGTTTTCTTTTTCCGTTTATTTTGTAAATAGTGCTCCAAACATTTTTAGCAGAGTTACGGGAGTTTAAAGAAGAAACATATTTCTTCCATGATGCTCGTTTGCTTTCTGTGATCGTGCGGCGAGGTTTGGCCGGGAGAATTAGGTTACTCCTTAAATATCTGGGCGTAAGACGATTGTTAAATTTGTTCAATGCTTCTCGGCGTTGTCTAATGGCTTCTTTACATTCTTTAGTGACCCAATAGCTTTGGAATCTTGTGCCGTTCCGTGAGAACTTGGAAATATATTCTTCTGCAATTTCGATTAAAATAGAAGCACAATGCTGAATGGGATCATGAATGTCGAAAGGGTTATCATGATTTAGCATAGTCTTACAGAATATTTCAAGCTTGGCCTAGTCGGTCGTGTTTATATTCCATTGTGGAATTGTATCATCATTTGTAGAGTTAATGTTTTCTAGGGAGATTGGAAAGTGATCACTACTGTCAAGGACATCGGCGACCTTCCAATCATAGTCCAAAACCAGCGAAGGAGAACAAATTGTCAAATCAATACACGTGCATGTACACGTTCCAGGGTGTAAGCACGTCAGAGGTTTGGTGTTATATAAGCTTAAGTCGTGTCTAGAAATGAAGTCTTCTACTTTGTGGCTTCAGTCACTTTTCTGATTTGATCCCCATAACATTTTATAAACTGTTATGGGAATAAAACGAACCATTGCCGTGTATGCACGGATGCGATAGATTTGCGACTCACACCTATACTGGTCACAATGACCTACTATTTTTAATAAAATCATTATTTATTATCTCACACACCTATTGCAAAATAAATTCTATAAAAGATCTTGCATTTTAGAATAAAAACATTTCACTTATTTCCGAGATTGTGACTATCATTTCTATATTGTATGTGTTCTCAAACTATAGCACGGTTTAACTTGACAATATATCTAACAATACATCTCGAAGTGGAAAAATATTTACATTTCGATTCGGGAATTGTGATCTATAGTTCCGGATTCTGAAAACTAAAAAAAACCTGTGCCTGTGTCCAAATGTATAAAACTTTTTGACTCTAAACATCTTTGATAAATGCATATGGGTTATCAGTTAAAACGTACATCAAAAATGGGTGATTGTGACTTACATTATTCGGTCATGAGGGAATTTTCAAAGCGACTAGCTTTTGTAATAGACGTGGAGGTTATCTTGCGATATCCTGCTCACTAATAGCTCTTGAAAACTAGTACAACTCTCTTTTTTTAACCAGTAAATCGTTACGTCAATTGAGGGAGTTGTAGCAGGTTCAGTTCCACGCGATCGGTTTGCTATATTCAGTTTGTAAAAGATGAAAGAAAATCTGAGTAACACTACTAACTAGATTAATTAATAAGATAAAAATTGTCTCTTACTGAAACAATTTCTTCATATTTTGAAGTAATTTTAGTTAATTAATTTTGACAATAATGGGACCTAAAAATAAACATCCGTTGTATTTCAAATCCAATCTAATCCAATCTAATTGTGTGTGTGTGTTTTGGATTGTTAACGTAGCTTTAAAAAAGTATTCAGTCATATCGCCACGATGTCTGCAGTGTGGTAGTTTATAGTGATGTCTTACACTTGAGCATCAAGCCGCTGACATGTAGCATGATGTTCCACCCAGTCAAATTATCTTGACTCCAGACCATCCAGTCCTAACACTAAAAGCCCAATCGAATTGCGACTATGCTTTATATATGTTCATTTTATGGACATTTGGGTTTATATACATAGGAAAAATGAAAAACTCCAAAAGAAACAATGAACTCATCAATATGTAAATAGATTGCGAATAACCACACAACGCATAGAACTACATCTTGTAGCGGACACACTCGGTGAATGTGAGGGGCTCAATCACTCGGTCAATACACAACCGCCTCTAGTAAATCTTAACAATGTTCACACGGCCAAATATATGTATTTGTATGTGATATCAATAAAATATATGTATAGTATGTACGCTGTATCACTTATATACCACGAGATGTATAAATGTTTCCTTTTAATGAAAACTTTATACGTTTCGTGGTTCATTATTGATAAGGCGAACATACATATATAACTTACGAATAGGCTCAAGGTATTCAGCCATTTCGATTCCACTGCTATCTGGTTCTGCATATTCTCTTTCATCATCAGCACCAGTATTGTTTGAAGCTTGCTCCGTACTTATGCCTGGTTTTGGTCTAATGCAAAAGGAATCAGAGATATTGAAAGCATTCCCGCTTAGGTTTTATAGTCTTTAGGTTCAAACATTTTCATCGTACCTAATATTTTAACAAATGATAATTCAGTGATAAACACCGTTTCGAATCATAATCGTAGATCAAAATAGATGAATGAAAATGTGCATACACCATTATCCCAATGGCTCATTCTTACTAATCCTAAATCAGGGACATTTTACCTGGTGTGTTTGTTATTAATTATTTTACTGCTGCTTTGTCTTCATTGTGCCTAATTTAGAGATTCCTGTACATTCTTTAATACTAGGCATACATCGTGCACATCTTTTTCTCTTTAAAATGTTATCAAACTACGCCATGCTTCAATTAAAAGCTTTACTTATTGTCGACACTTGATTTGCAGTGATGATCAGTTTCATATAAAGGCAGTGTAGCACATGCTCAAGAAAATATAATTAATTAATCTTACCTAGTAATTATTACCTCTTTTGACACTTTTCCTGCAATATATTTAAGAATATAATAATGGTTTCATCAATTCGACATCGCGACTAATGTATTGTAACTAAAATGATGTCGAGATGACTTTGGAGTATTTACTAATCCTTAAGGTTTTAAATGTTTAGTTTAGTGTATATGAAATTAAAATCTACCAAATTGGGTGCTTTTCTAATTTGAACATTTTAGACAGAATCATACGCACCTCAGCTTTGTGTCTTTTAACGAGCTTCTAATCAGTTTACGATATGATAGATCATGCATACATCATCGTTCTCTGAATAGTTGATGTCGGTATACATATATTGAATTTAATATCAGACGAAATATAGGAAAAGGTTCTGCTGGAAACGTAGTAAACGGTTCTGCTGGTTAGAAATAATTTTGTTTTCTGACTTGTAGAGACAAAGAATTAGTTATATCAATTACATTCGATAATAAATATAAAATAAAAAAATCTTTTGAATTTTTTTTTTATTAACCCCGTAATTGGTTGACCAATGGATCGGGGAACCATCCCAGGTCACCTTACAATCAAACATTTCTGGTTATCAGATGATCTAGGGATAATAAATATAATCTACAGAGAAAGTAAAAAAGAAAAAAACACACAAACAAACACACGTTTATACTCATGCATATGGCACAAAATCTAGGTGACATGGCCTTTGTGATATTACTTATTATTTTGTTCCTGTTTACCATCAAGTCAGAGACAAGTTAAATGTTCATTGTTGATGTCCATTTTTGAAGAAATTGGTCCTCTTTTTTATTCACCTTAGCAATGTATTTTTCAATGTTCTTATGCATTGCAACTATTTGCTTAAAAGCAAAAATAGAAGGATTTTTCATATTGAATCTGCAAGTATAAATATAATATTTTGCCAAAATAAGCAGAAAATTACCCAAACTATCCAGTTGTTCACTTCCTAAAAATGTTTCTTTTTTGGATAGATGTACAATATTTGGGCAAAAAGGTGCAAAAACTTCAATAAAACGGTACCAAACTGTGAAGTAATACTGCAGTCATAAAAGAGATGCTCAATACTTTCAGTTTCACTCTTACAGAAAGTACATTTGTTGTCATCAAATATGTTAATTCTTTTAAGAAAATCATTAGTAGCGATTATTCTATGGATTAATTTAAAGTTAAAAGAGATCAACTTGGTATCCTTGGTACAGCATTTTGCCCGGTATATATATTAAACCACTCCTCACTACTTATATTTTTATTGAATACTGATAATAAATAACTTATGTTGAAGAAAAGAAAAGAAAGTTGGAAAGCAAATATAGGCCTATTCCATTAAAGATTCAACTATTGTAGAAAATGTAAAGAAGCAGAAATGCTTTTGCTGATAACGTTTAAATAAATTGACATATTAGTTTCAATGCTGTTGACACTTGATTCCCTCTGATTGATATGGAACATAAACAAATGATGCATAGTAGGTGGAACATTATTGCCTAGAACATGTCCCGTGGAGTATGATCGTGACCTTTGATGACATTACATTTAGTTAGTTTAGACATGTCTAATGTTTGTTTCTTATCTGGCTGTGGTGAAAATAATATCAATACATTTTTATGTGGACTATTCCGAGAACTTTTACAAATATATTTCGTTGCAATTTTATATATTAAAAGTATACTTTCTACATGGTGGTCATGGAGATTGAATAGTTGCAATGGATGCCATAAGTAAGGGTCTAAACTGGCCTTTCCTGGAACGTTTTAACGAAGATTACTGTCCTTTAGCGACACAATATGTTTGATCAGATTGTTATCGACGCTAAGACACACCATCCCCACATTCATGCAGGAGAAATTAAATTAAACATAGCAGTCATGTGAAATATTTACTGTGTGATGGGTCACTTTCTGCGATGTTACTAGGAGGTGGAACAATCATCATATTCTTAGCCTATTGCACTAATATATTCATGTGTGGGCTTCTTTGATACCAACTTTGTGTCATATTGAACTTAATGGAAATTTGTTATCAAACAGAAATCCCCCGAAACGCACCACGTCTATGTGCTCGTCCCTTTACGCATCATTTCCATATCGCTATAACAGAAAGTTAATAAAGAATTGCACAATAAGTTTGCCTTCTAAGCACATGTTCAGAACATCCGACGTTCATATATGTATCGTACAGGACGATGGAAAAATCATATAGACACAACTTTAATCTTGAAGGTGGCGATAAAGTAAATAGAGGTAATACAATCATGACTCCTTATGTAATTAGAGCGTTGTAATTAGAGCGTCAAACAGTCACGGTATATTCCCGTCTTGTGACAAGTTTCCCTCCCTCCATAGTGAGCTTTGGGTTAGAAACCTAGCAGCTTCCTGATCTGTTGTGGAGCTTGGTACATGATTAATTGAGTAAATGATTGTATTTTGACGGCACACCAGCACTGTAAGGCTATTTAACGCCATATAAAGGTTGTATGTATGATCATTTAAATATGATAAAAAGTTACATATCGACCAGCGATATCAAAACAAAATAGCTGAATGTAAAGCGATACGATGGTTAAGGGTAAACATCTTCGGAAGCCTTCTGATTAATTAGATGATGAGGTATGTTCCGAGAAACTGTCAGCACGAATATTTGCTATGTGACGATTGGAACTAAAATTGTTATTGTTCAGCTTCAGATGTCAGAGAGAATTGTGTTTTCTTTTTCCGTTTATTTTGTAAATAGTGCTCCAAACATTTTTAGCAGAGTTACGGGAGTTTAAAGAAGAAACATATTTCTTCCATGATGCTCGTTTGCTTTCTGTGATCGTGCGGCGAGGTTTGGCCGGGAGAATTAGGTTACTCCTTAAATATCTGGGCGTAAGACGATTGTTAAATTTGTTCAATGCTTCTCGGCGTTGTCTAATGGCTTCTTTACATTCTTTAGTGACCCAATAGCTTTGGAATCTTGTGCCGTTCCGTGAGAACTTGGAAATATATTCTTCTGCAATTTCGATTAAAATAGAAGCACAATGCTGAATGGGATCATGAATGTCGAAAGGGTTATCATGATTTAGCATAGTCTTACAGAATATTTCAAGCTTGGCCTAGTCGGTCGTGTTTATATTCCATTGTGGAATTGTATCATCATTTGTAGAGTTAATGTTTTCTAGGGAGATTGGAAAGTGATCACTACTGTCAAGGACATCGGCGACCTTCCAATCATAGTCCAAAACCAGCGAAGGAGAACAAATTGTCAAATCAATACACGTGCATGTACACGTTCCAGGGTGTAAGCACGTCAGAGGTTTGGTGTTATATAAGCTTAAGTCGTGTCTAGAAATGAAGTCTTCTACTTTGTGGCTTCAGTCACTTTTCTGATTTGATCCCCATAACATTTTATAAACTGTTATGGGAATAAAACGAACCATTGCCGTGTATGCACGGATGCGATAGATTTGCGACTCACACCTATACTGGTCACAATGACCTACTATTTTTAATAAAATCATTATTTATTATCTCACACACCTATTGCAAAATAAATTCTATAAAAGATCTTGCATTTTAGAATAAAAACATTTCACTTATTTCCGAGATTGTGACTATCATTTCTATATTGTATGTGTTCTCAAACTATAGCACGGTTTAACTTGACAATATATCTAACAATACATCTCGAAGTGGAAAAATATTTACATTTCGATTCGGGAATTGTGATCTATAGTTCCGGATTCTGAAAACTAAAAAAAACCTGTGCCTGTGTCCAAATGTATAAAACTTTTTGACTCTAAACATCTTTGATAAATGCATATGGGTTATCAGTTAAAACGTACATCAAAAATGGGTGATTGTGACTTACATTATTCGGTCATGAGGGAATTTTCAAAGCGACTAGCTTTTGTAATAGACGTGGAGGTTATCTTGCGATATCCTGCTCACTAATAGCTCTTGAAAACTAGTACAACTCTCTTTTTTTAACCAGTAAATCGTTACGTCAATTGAGGGAGTTGTAGCAGGTTCAGTTCCACGCGATCGGTTTGCTATATTCAGTTTGTAAAAGATGAAAGAAAATCTGAGTAACACTACTAACTAGATTAATTAATAAGATAAAAATTGTCTCTTACTGAAACAATTTCTTCATATTTTGAAGTAATTTTAGTTAATTAATTTTGACAATAATGGGACCTAAAAATAAACATCCGTTGTATTTCAAATCCAATCTAATCCAATCTAATTGTGTGTGTGTGTTTTGGATTGTTAACGTAGCTTTAAAAAAGTATTCAGTCATATCGCCACGATGTCTGCAGTGTGGTAGTTTATAGTGATGTCTTACACTTGAGCATCAAGCCGCTGACATGTAGCATGATGTTCCACCCAGTCAAATTATCTTGACTCCAGACCATCCAGTCCTAACACTAAAAGCCCAATCGAATTGCGACTATGCTTTATATATGTTCATTTTATGGACATTTGGGTTTATATACATAGGAAAAATGAAAAACTCCAAAAGAAACAATGAACTCATCAATATGTAAATAGATTGCGAATAACCACACAACGCATAGAACTACATCTTGTAGCGGACACACTCGGTGAATGTGAGGGGCTCAATCACTCGGTCAATACACAACCGCCTCTAGTAAATCTTAACAATGTTCACACGGCCAAATATATGTATTTGTATGTGATATCAATAAAATATATGTATAGTATGTACGCTGTATCACTTATATACCACGAGATGTATAAATGTTTCCTTTTAATGAAAACTTTATACGTTTCGTGGTTCATTATTGATAAGGCGAACATACATATATAACTTACGAATAGGCTCAAGGTATTCAGCCATTTCGATTCCACTGCTATCTGGTTCTGCATATTCTCTTTCATCATCAGCACCAGTATTGTTTGAAGCTTGCTCCGTACTTATGCCTGGTTTTGGTCTAATGCAAAAGGAATCAGAGATATTGAAAGCATTCCCGCTTAGGTTTTATAGTCTTTAGGTTCAAACATTTTCATCGTACCTAATATTTTAACAAATGATAATTCAGTGATAAACACCGTTTCGAATCATAATCGTAGATCAAAATAGATGAATGAAAATGTGCATACACCATTATCCCAATGGCTCATTCTTACTAATCCTAAATCAGGGACATTTTACCTGGTGTGTTTGTTATTAATTATTTTACTGCTGCTTTGTCTTCATTGTGCCTAATTTAGAGATTCCTGTACATTCTTTAATACTAGGCATACATCGTGCACATCTTTTTCTCTTTAAAATGTTATCAAACTACGCCATGCTTCAATTAAAAGCTTTACTTATTGTCGACACTTGATTTGCAGTGATGATCAGTTTCATATAAAGGCAGTGTAGCACATGCTCAAGAAAAA